>PVKS010005029.1:0-88330 GCA_004027875.1 Aplodontia rufa
TCTCTCTTTATACCTGTGCTTCTTGCCCCCATGTAATGTCGGCTCCTGTCCAATAGGTCACACGGGCCTATCTGCATGCATTTAACTGATCTGTGGTCATGAAGATGACCACGGCAACAAAGAGCTGTCTTCTCTGAATTTCCAGAGATCTTATAATCCGGGCATCTGATTTGGTGCATCCTGCACTTAACATATTGGTTTTTAATCTTCAAACTTGGAGGAGGCCTGGGATGGTATGGAGAGTACTGACCTTGCTCAGTTTGGTCTAGCTATTTAACCGAAACAAGTTACTAAGTTGTTACAACTCCCTTTTTCCTGAGAAAAAGCTATGCTTTATGGAGTTATTGTAAAGACTGAATAAGATCTCATATATGAAGTGCTCAGCATAGCAGCTGGTCTCCTCTTGAGAGGAATGGTAACATTTGATGATTTTTAAGGACTCCAGAGTATTCACCATAGAGACTTTTTTTTTTTTAAATAAGAACCTAATGCTGATTGTTAATGTTTTCAAAAACGCAGTTTCCAATTTATTTCAATTTAAGACAGGATTGTTTCATGGGTAGAAAATATGAAAAGCTGATTTTCTTGACTTAAAATATAGAGTGAGCTACTCCATAAGGTCAGGGGTATTGCTTTATGTGGAAGAAGCTGTGACATCATTCAAGTCCCAGGGTGGGCTACAGACAGGGGCAGCTCACTTTCTCTTTCAGAATTGAACTGACAGTTGGAACCAGTTTACACTGAGAATTCTCTAACCTCAAGCTGATTTAGAGAAGAGTATAAACTTTTCATTATTTCTGGAATATCCTTTTATCCTCATTTCCAAGTGCCTTTCCAAACATTTGCAGTAAATTCTTTTCATACTCTTGATGATAATAAATGTTTTTATTCTCTAGGAAAGGAATTGTCCTAATTTTACTCCTTCAATATAAATTTAATGGTAATGGTATATTTCTGAGAAGTTCAAAACTGGTACTTAATTTTGGAAATGTCCTAGCTGAGCACAGTAGCACAAACCTGTAATTCCAGCTACTCAGGAGACAGAGGCAGGAGGATCGATCATAAGTTCAAGGCCAACCTTGGCAGATTAGCAAGACCCTGTCTCTACATAAAAAGAAATTAAAGGGCTGGGGGTATAACCCACAATGTTAGAGCACCCCTGGGTTCAATCTCCACTATCACCAAAAACAAAACAAAACAATAAATATCCTTCCAATTTCATAAACCTGGCTCTCCTGAAAGTCTGGTTTTGCCTTTGCTCTGGGATAATCCAACATGTAGAAACTTTTGGCAGGTATGAGTAGGGATTTTTTTCTCCAATAAATGGGAATGGCTGGTATGGCAGATACACTGAGAATAGCTGTGCTGGTGCTACTAATTATTGAATGTGATTATTTCAGAGAGCATATGACAAGCACATGTACATTTTTAGCTGCTTGGAACGAGTACTTGAGAACCCTCCTGCATGCTTTTCCATCTAGCCACTGTTAGCAGTCCCCACACCATTGGCTAACAGGTTGGAGGGGGCTGGAGCGGTGACCCAGTGGTTAAGGTGTTTGCCTGGCATGCGTGAGGACATGGATTTGAACCCTAGCACCACGCACACAACAAACTGTCAGAACAACGAAAGCCATATGAAAAACTAAACAAAATTCATTCTCTCTTTTTCTCTTTCACTGTCCCTCTCTCTTTATTAAAAACACACACACACACACACACAGGTTGGAGGACTGTTACTTATATGTGAGCAGAAGTATAAAATAACCTCTGTCTTTTTAATTTAAATCAAATTTATTTTTAATTAATGCATAAAACAAAAAATTTACATATCAATGGGGCACCATCTGATATTTTGTTACATCTATACATCATATAATTTTTTTGAAAGTGAGAGAGTAAGAGAGAGAGAGAGAAGAGAGAATCAACTTTACATTTTTTCATCTGTTTTTTATGTTTCTGACATTTAGTTGTCTATGTGGTGCTGAGGTTATGAACCCTGGTTCTTGCACATGCCAGGCAAGCACTGTAAGCACGGAGCCACCACTCCAACTCCTCGTGTAATGCTAAAGTCAGGTTAAGTGTACCTATCTTTTTAAACATTTCTTTATGGTAAAAAACCGTTTGAAATCCTTTCTTCTTTGCTCTTGAGATTTCCTGAGTCTTGCTGTATTCTTCAGCTTTCCATTGCTGTAAAAAAATATCTGAGAAAATGAATTAAACAGAGGAGAGATTTGCTTTGGCTACTGGTTTCAAAGTTATCAGTCCATGATTACTTGGCCCCATTATTTTTAGGGTTATGGTGAGACAGGAAATCATGACCACCAGGAAGCTGTGGCGGAGCAAAGATGCTTACATCATGGCAGCCAGAACGCAGAGCTTGCTTTTATAACAGACACCCTCCCCCAAATCAGTACACTACGAATCCATAAATGGATTAATCCATTCATGAGGTCACAGCCCTCATGATCCAGTCACCTCCCAAAGGATCCACCTCTGAGCACTTCTGAATTAGGACGAAGCCTTCAACGCATGAGTTTTGGGGGGGGGGGGCATTTAAGATCTAAATGGTAACACTTGCTGAGACTTCTGTGAGTTAAATAAGGAAGATGAGGTTTGACAAAAAATGGGATAAACATGTAGGAATTGGCCATAGGTAAATATGAAAATCAGACAATTATTTAGAAATTTTTGGTTTCGCAGAAGAGACAAGTAGAATGGGAGCGGTGGTTTTTTGGTTTTGAAAATTTTCTCTAATCTGCTATGGTTGTATTTTCCTGTACCATGTTATGTTGCTACATATCCTTAGGAACACCCAGTCTTGCTGCTGGTCAGTGGAGATGAGTGTTGGGTGAGGCATGTACAGACCATCAGAAGGTTAATAGAAACAAAATTCTTTGCCCAAAAGCATATTTATTTCCATTAGTAAACACACCCAGTTTCTGTTACTTCATAGACTTTCTATTACCTTCCTCCATGAAAGACTGATTCTTTTCTTCTGTTATGCTGTTTTAAAAAATCAAGTAAATGAAGTCCACGCTGTTGTAAAGTGCTATCAGGAGTCAAGGGCCACGCTGCATGCTGCTGCGCGATTTTGTGACAAAGTGTTAGAAACTGTTAAGTATATAAGTCCTTGGTGTCAATCTTTCTGCAGAAAGGGCATCTCTGAAAACAGGACTGCTTCTACCCCCTCCTTTTGTGGGTTGATGATCTACTGAATTTATATCTTTTTATTTTGTGCTGGGGTTCAAGGGCCCTGTACATATTAAGCACACACTCTACAACTGAGCCTCACTCCTAGCTGCAACCCATTATTTTTCTATTTACATAATAAACTTAAATGTAGCTGTTTATCAGGAGTTTGAGCTTAGGAATTCTGTATTGGCAGCATTGATTATTCTTTATTCTTTTTTTTTTTTAAGAAAGAGGGATAGTGAGAGAGAGACAGAGAGAGAGAGAGAATTAACTTTATTTAGTTTTTCATGTGGCCTTCATTGCTCCAACACATCACTGTGTACGTGGGGCTGGGGTTTGAACCCACATACTTGGGCATGCCGGGGACGCGCTGTAACCGCTGAGCCACTGCCCTATTCTTCATGCTAGTCTTTGACACATGACTCATCATCTCTTAAGTGTCATTTTGAAAACTGAGTTAAAGTTACCTTTAGGTTCCCTGAATTTAGTGCAATATGTCATCCATCCATGGACTGGAACATGAACAATTATTAAGAAAAGATCATAAGTGTAGATTAAAACTGGCATTTTAATAATTTGTCATTTTCAGTTTAAAAATACATTTTGATCTTAAAAAATACTTTCAAATTTGTCGTTTTACCAAAAATGCTTCCTCCAACCATCACCAGCTCTGACTCCATAATCATTATTGGCCTCTCTGTTCTCTTTAAAAGTGAAGCCAACTGCATTTGGAATGCTCAAGAAGCATGTAAAATGGGTTTTCATTTGTGTATGGTAAAATTAATATCGTTGGTAATAACTGCATGTAGCATTTTCAGTGTATTGTTAAAAGGCCAAAAGAACACAAAAAAATCACTTCACCTACTTGGCTTAGCAACCTCTTATAAGTGCACAAAATCAGAATACAGAGCAACTGATGTAGGGCTGAAATGATGGGTAAGGTCGAGATGGAGAAGAGGATAAGATGTTATAGTCACAAGTCAGGAGAAATGGTAAGGAGATGGAAACAAGGAGAAATGGTTCACTATTCAAGTAAGCCTTCTTTTACTTTTAGTGAATTTTTCCTCCTCCACTGGAGAAGTAGAAAATCATCACATCTGTAATTTCCATCTTTCTCATCCACTGTCCACTGATAGGGTGAGGGGCATTGTCTGAGAATGATGGAGACCCTGCTGTGGATTGCTTTTCGTAAGTCAGTCTGAAGATGTCTAGACAGCCTTCCCCGGAGGCTAATTGCTGGCCATGTGGACAGCTTTGGAAACTGAGGTACTAAAGCAGGTACATAAAGACTGAGATAGGAACAGGACTGCCCCTGGGGCTGAAGAGTGTACTGACGTGGCAGGAGTTGTGGAAGAGACTCTTTCTTGGCTAGTTGTGGAGAGCTGTTCGTTCATCTTTAGGGACCTATTGTTTCCCATTGGGTAGCATTTGCAATCTTGGGATGCTTGCTTGGAAACAAGAGGAAATATTGAACTGTTGCGCTCAAATGACCAAATAAATATGCTATAATTAATGACAGTTCAGTTTTTAAATGCAGAGTCATTCCTCTCTTTAATTATCATGAGAGCACAATAATGAAAAATTCTGAGTAGGAGTAGAATCAAGCAAAGCCTGTACACTCTTTATGAAGGACCTTTCCAAATATGGAGGAAATCCTAAAAAATAATAGTCTCCTATAGTCGTGTTCTCGGTGAGGATGCTGTGGCCTGAAAAGTTCAGTATGTTGGTGCAGGGTTTTTCCTGGCAAAAACAGCACGTTAGCTCCAGATTCCTGCCCCTTACACCAAGTCTCTTTAGTCCTTTAAGAAGATCTCATGTCTGGTCTCATTCAAGTCCCTTGGAGGGGAAGGGGTAGCCCTTTTTATTCTCTGGGTCTAATTCAGATTCATAAAATTAATTTGCCTGCCCTCAGTCCCATCTTCCTCCAATGAACTGATTAAAGAAACAAATCTCAGAATTTCATAAGCTCTATCCCAAAGATATCTTATTATGCCTGCACCATGACTTCATTCTCTATGTGCATTTCAAAGAATGCTTTCTTCACCAGGATAGACCAGTTTCCTCTCCAAGGCTCTCAGAGTGGTAAGGCCATCTGCTCCTGATTAGTGTTCAATTGCTGACTTTTCATTTCTCGGAAATTTTCAGGTCACCTTTATGGTTCATGTTGATCATTTATCCTATGAATGCTAATAATTCAAGAAGTTATGAAAATTGTTTCATGAAAAAGCCCTGTTTCAGAATTCTGGAGCAAACATCTTTTGTGAGTGTTGAAATAGTTTTTAGAGGTTTTTGTTTGTTCATTGTAGTCTTTGGTGGATTTTAATTTTAGTTTCGTTACGTATTTTTGACTTTGTATGCATTCACTGTTTCTTACAGTGAATGCTGTTCGTGAAGGAAGATTTACTGTAGAAATGGTAATCAGTCTGTTCTGGAGCTTTGAAAAGATGCACAGGCCTCTTATATCTGAGTTGCTGAATCATTAGTTGCAGGTGTCCTGTGTCTCCCAGACCTGTGTGCTCCATCCCTGGAAGCCCTGTGTCCCTGGAGCATGAAGACTGAAATACCCTGGCATGCAGGAACTGAGAGAAAGGGCTTGTTCTTCAATCACCAAGGAGAGGAATGTCACAGAAAGTGAGAGAGAATGAACACAGGGATTTGGTAAAGCAGGCATTCAGGTTGCAATTGGAAAATATCATGGATAAACGAAAGCTCTTCATTGTGATGTTTTATCATGTCTCTTCATGTTGACATGCACGGATACATGGGTTCTGGTCAGACATGGGTCCCTGCGTCTTGTCTCCATCATGCTCTGGTTAAATGATCCAGGGACCATTAATGTTCCTCAATTTCCTAATCTGTAAACGTCCATATGATAATATCTACAATACTGTTATTACTCTGCTTTATACTCTAAATTTCCTCATAATAGAATTCATACAGCTATCATTTTCTCCTCCCTTTTCTATTGCAAGAGGTCTCCATCCTTCATGAGTTTTTAAGAAAACTTACTAAGCAACATAAGAGAAGAAAGTGATATTTATAATACCAAATAAAACCTAGCTTCAGTGACTAAAAAATAATCATACCATTTAAAGAAACAAATTTAGTTTCATCGTATTATAAAGCTTTCAAAATTTGGCTTGAGGTGTGTAATTTAATTGATAATCCAGCATAAAGTGGCTTTTTCTGACCTTCTGAGCCACAAGAAGAAAATCTAGTTTCTTCCCTCCTTTAAAAATAATGCTTATGGGGTAATATAAATTGATTTTTCTAGGGCATAAGAAAAAGCACATGCACATTTAGATACACAATGCAAAAGACTATTTAGTGTTTGGTTGAATGGATCCTGCATGGATTTCACAATATATTTTGCCTTAAATTTATAAACTTTTAACGTGGCACTCAAACTGAAGGGGATTTTTTCCCCATACAAAGCCATATTTAAATAACCATTTGTAATCACAATATTCACCATATGAGAAACATCATTATTTCCTACATTTCAGGAAATATGTATCTGTAACTCTTTTCTCTTTATGACATTCTGCCCACCTTCCCTTTTCCCTGAACACCACATAAAGGTTTAATTCTTAAATGACTCTGAATTGAGAGGAAATGTCCCAATTTTGTGTTCTTTACCACATATGTTTTGGTTTCTGAGTATTTCATCCTAATGAAAAACCCCTGTGCATCTGCAGTAAATAAATTAGTGAACTGCTTAATTGTTTAAGATTAACCACATAGATCCTTAGCTGCTGCATTTCTGGCATTTTCAGACCACAAATTCAGTCTGTGTATTTCTGGGACTTTGATCATAAATCATACACAGAGGCATAAAGGTCGGATTGCCTCATGGGTGGAATGACATTTGCACTTGTACTCTGTAGTCTTTGTGAGGGGCAGGGCACGGTTCACCTCTTTCTCTCTTCTTGTATCAGTTAGCTCAGGCTGCCTTAACAAAACATCACACTGGGCAGATCAAGCAAAAGAAATATGTTCTCAGGTCTAGAGTCTGAGAGGCTGGAAGTCCAAGGTCAAGGTACCAGCAGACAGTCTCCTTCAAGAGGCCGTTCCTCTATTCCCACACTCCCAGAGAGCTCTGATGTCCCTCCCTCTTCTTAAAAGGATGCCTGGCCTTTCAGTTTAGGCCCCATTCTTAGGACCTCATTTAACCTTGATTACCTTGCTAGAAATGCAGTTATATTGGGCCTTAGGACTACACATATGAATTTGGAGGAACACAATTTATTCATAGCTCTCCGAAAGGACTGTGCCAGATATCTCCCCGTCAGCCCTTCAGATCTTCTGTCCACAAGCTCTGTACTGTGGAACACTGATCTCTGAGGTCTGAGTCTGTGGACATCCAGCCCACTGGCTTCTAACAGAACGTGTCAAGAAATAGGCCTGGGAGGAGAGGATTGCATTCTCAGTTCTTTCCTTGCCTGCTTCCCTGCAGGGCCAACATGGGATAGTGTGTGCCTGATCAACTCCTTGTAGTCCCTCTGGCTCCAGCCCCAGGGACTCCCCTCTCCCAGTCCTCAGGTCCCTTCAGGCCTGGAGATGTTTAGTGAACACATACTGTCCTTGGGAGTTCCCATGCTCTGCTGTAAAGTAATTCCCTTGAATTGTCTGTTAATACAAGAAAGTCTCTTCTGGAAGGGACATTTTAAAGGCAGCAGTGACCTACTGTCCTTGTCCCCCAGAGCGCTGTCAACCCAGTGGACTTCCCACAGGACTCCTCAGCAGTATCATTGTTCCTCCATAGTGATTTTATCTGCGGATGCTGCCAGAATAGAATGAGCAGTCCTCTTACTTCTGAGGGAGCCCTGCTAGTCTCAGAATGTCCAGGGGGATTTTGGTTTGGAAGCTGTGTCCTA
The DNA here is from genome assembly GCA_004027875.1 of Aplodontia rufa. Taxonomy (NCBI): domain Eukaryota; kingdom Metazoa; phylum Chordata; class Mammalia; order Rodentia; family Aplodontiidae; genus Aplodontia; species Aplodontia rufa. Next base: position 8,070 of record PVKS010005029.1, read on the forward strand.
CAGTGCTAAGGGAAAGGCACACCTCCTTTATCAATTCCACTTCTCCCACCGAGTCTTCAAAGAGCTTAGGGCTGTCTGTTCTTAGATCCTCAAGCCAAGCTTCAATAAAGACACAGGAGATTTGACTGAAAACAGAACAACAACCACGAGCCCTCTTTTTGCCCCCAATGAACTCTGTTTTAAGGGTTAAGCGTTCAGCTTTGGCTTTGGCATTTCAAGGTTTGACCCTGAATTTAGCAAGCATTTCTGAGAGGCAGTTTGCTCATCTGTAAAATGATGATGATGGATATAGACTTGGATTGCTCTGAATAAAGCTTGTACAGTGTTTGGCACATGTTTCTAGAAATGTTGGCCTCTGTTATTTTGAGTATGCAGTGGAACTTCAATGGATAAAACCCTTTTCAAATACATACACACATGCATGCATTTTTTACCTAAACTAAAAACATACTTTTCTTTTTGAATTCTACATTTGTAACTACATCATAAACACAAAAGTACTTTCTTAAATCAAATTACTTTTCAGAGGTATTTTTATAGAATTTTATACATGGGCACACAATCATAGTTTTATATAAATAAATGAATGTGATTGTACACTATGCACTTTTTTATTGCTTCATGGTTCTTACTATCATTTGTTATTATTTGCTATTCTGTTGTTTTAGCTAGGTGGTTTTTGTGCCATCTCATGTGTTCGTTGACCTGTCCAGGTAAGGTTCAATGTGACGATGTGTCTGCAACACAGCCCTCCAGTGCCTGGTGGAGAGGGAAGGTGTTGGTGATGATTTGGAACATTCTTTTTTCTCAGGTTGTGTTTTTCTGTCTCTGAGGTCTAGATGTGAGTCAGTCACACCAGAGTTTCTGTCTGACCTCACATGCCAACGTGAGGTGCGATTCCTTCTAGAGATTTGCAAAGCATTAACTGAGATTCTTCGTTTATGATGGCATGGCGAGCTTTGCCTTCTGCTCCATGTCTCATGAACATTACCATGGGAAGCTGAAGGATAGTGAAGCAGGTCAGCTGTCCAGCAGCAATAGTAGCTAAAGGTTCATCCCCTCTCTCTTTTTAGTCCCTCACCCATTCCTGTGTAATCATATTGCATTCTGAAGGACAAAACAAAATCTGTGTTCTGGTTAGTCAAATCATGTCATAAACATTCCGTTCCTTGAGGATTCAAGGTCAGAGAGAGTTTATCGTGGATACTCCAGATTCTTTATCATCTCTTTTTCTTTGGCTCTTTTCCCAGAAGTTCCAAGACAACATCTCAAATACTTCTCTTTCCACCTGTGGCAAGAAATTCAGGGCCTCGAAGGAAAAAAAAACTCAGCCATCATCAGCTTTATGTGACTTTAGTTCCCATATCCTAACTATAAAATGGTGCATTTGACCTAGATGTGCTGCAATATGCCTCTGGTTTTAAAATGATAAAAATTGCTTAGGATTTCACCTACAGCTATTTCTAAAAATCCTTATTTTGGTTTATTTTCTCCCAAAAACATCATCTTATAGAACCAGAGTTGCTTTACCTAATACATTTATATTCTACTTTACTTCTATTCCTTAATTATGTAGGACCTCATGAGAGTCTTTTAATTATCTTATTTTTAAGCTACTGAGTTTTGGCATAAAGAATGTCACTCCATCTTCTAGCACTATAAGAAAAAAGCTAACGTATCTGGTTGAAGAAGGTATCTATGGCCATATACATTTGGAAATTATATTAGAATGTACACACCACTCTTGGAATTTTGCAATAAAGATTCACTCAGTAAAAGCTCTTAGAAGGTTTTCAATAAAGATGGTCACTTAATATTAACTCAAGGATTTCCAAACATATGTCATCTTGAAATCCTTTTATTATGGTAGTATTGTTAGCATGCTTCAGTAACCAGCAACCACGCCCTTCATAGGGGAGGTAGACTCTATAAGGAATTGTATAGCTGGTACCCAATTCTTCTCTCACTGACAATGGGTTTTGGCATAAATACATAACCTCTCTACAATGCATGCTCTTCAGTTGTAAAACAAGGGTGTATAATCAAACCCACTTCATTTTGAATGCAAAGATTTACAACTAATAACATTCCAATTTTGGGATCTGGCTGTCCTAGTTCAAGTTTTGGCCCTGTAACTGTAGGAACATTACTTAACTTCTGTATTCCAATCCCTCATTTGCACAATGGAAACAAAAATTGTACCAATCTCACAGGGTTGTTGAAAGAATTCCATTCACATAAAACATTTAGAATTGTTCTCAGTCCATAAATAATAGCCATTATTATTGCATTAATTGGTGGTTTGAGTACTTCCATGACTGTTTTCATTTATCAACGTCACTCCTCTTCCCCCCCGACCCCAGATGCTGTCATATAGGGGATATTACCAATGGCCTGCAAGCATTTGATTTTGCTCTTTGTTTCTGATCTTCTCTTCATCCAGAACCTGTGCTTCGTGTCTTTTCACACCATCCTTTAGCACTCTCTCTTTGTCAACAGGGGCGGAGAGGCCTTGGCTCTGTGTTTGTCTGGGCATCTGGCAATGGTGGAAGGAGCAAAGACCACTGCTCCTGTGATGGCTACACCAATAGCATCTATACCATCTCTATCAGCAGCACAGCGGAAAGTGGAAAGAAACCTTGGTACCTGGAAGAGTGTTCATCTACGCTAGCCACAACCTACAGCAGCGGAGAGTCCTATGACAAGAAAATAGTATGTGACATTTGCATGTCTCTGGTGATCTATTTATTTCATGTTCACTTTGAAATATAAAGGAAGAACCATAAATATATATGCATAAGTAATATTTGGGAATAACAGTTCAGATAAGCTGGTGATATTCAACAAAAGTCATTGTAAATATTGCCATTCTGTTACCAATTCATTGAAAATGCATGTCTGTGTCATTCTATTTCAGTATTTAATGTAACTTTAGACATGAGTAAGCATCAGTTTCATTGAGGAAGAACAATTGGTCCATATTTACCTTATGTGTTAATAGCAAAGCAACTAAAATCAACATATAACCCAACCCGGTGCCTCATCATTGACTTTTAACCTTAGTTGCTGTTCTTTGTTATCTAAGTATAACTAATTCTAAAGTGTATACAAAAGTATATAAGGAAACAGTACTACATTTAGGCTGATGGCTGGCCCTTCACATATGTGGGTTTTGTATCTGCAGACTGAACCATCCACGGAAGGAAAATATTTAGAGAAAAAAAAATTCCTTATCACCATTCCCTAAGAAATGCAGTATTATAACAATGCACTTAACATTTATATTGTTTAATGTATTGTAAGTAATTTAGAGACACCTTAAAATATAAAGGAGTATGTGTGTAGGTTATATGGAAATATTATACCCTCTTATTTCATATAACCAACTTGGGCATTCTCAGGTTTTGGTGACCGTGAGGGTTCCAACCAACCCTTTGAGATACCAAGGATCACATGCTTTTTTCTAAGACTGCAGCATAAAGGCTGGATGTAGAAGAACAGAAGCTCTACAAGGTCCCTTGGCGAACATGTCCTGTTTTCTAGGCAAACCTCCAAAGGATTAAGAGTTCAGGTTGCTGGGCTAGTGGACATAAGTTTCTTTCACTCTTGAGCTATTTATTAGTGGGGTAGCTATGGACAAATTACTTGGTCTTTCTGTCTCAAAGTCCTTCTTTATAAAAGGGGTATCATCAGTATGCAGCTCATAGAGTTATTGCAGAGATTATGAGGAAGTCAGTAGAAGTGCATAGCGCAGTGCTGAACCTACGGGTGACTGAGGAACTTCGGACTGTCGGATTGCCCAGCACCATGCTGCCAATTCCAAATTCCAGACACTTTTGCACTTTGTTCTTCTCCTGATCATGGTTTTGTAAGCTGTCTCAGGATTTGTCATTCTGAAGTGGAACAGAGCTGCTCTGACACTTCTCAGCATTTAACCAAGATTCTGCTTTCAGATTTCCTAGAGCCACACAGGTATGGCATATTTGGTGGGAGTACAGGAGATAAGGCAGTGCAGGTTGAGCATTCCAATCCCCAAATCCAAAAGCGCTCCAAAATCCAAAACATTTTTTAAGCAGTGACGTGACACCACAAGGGGAAAACTTCACACCATGAAATTTTGTTTGATGCACAAAATTGAAGTATTTTATAAAATTACCTTTAAGCTTTGTGTATAAAGTGTACAAGAAACAGAAAAGAATTTTGTGTTCAGACACGGCTCTCACACCCAATACATTTCAAATGCACATGCAGATTGTCCAAAATCTAAAAGTATCCACCATCCCAAACACTTCCAGTCCGAGCTTTTAGGATAAGGAATACTCTACCTATACCTTCTACGCGTAAATCTTGTGTGGGGGGAGGTCGGGTCTAGGGATTGAACCCCAGGGTGTTCTACCACTGAGCTACATCCCCAGCCTGCCTTACTCTCCTGAGTTACTTAGATTACAGGCATGTGCCACCTAATCTAGCCTTCTAGTAATTTTTAACCTACATGCAATAACTTCCTCTAGACTTGTGCTCGTCATATGATTTTTTATGCTTGTTTTCTCAGCTTCTCAGCTACTTTTACCACCTTCTTTAGTTACCTTTTATAGATTGACTTAAGTAAAAATTGCCTACACATATACATATCCCCATCTTTGCCTAATTCCTCCACATGATTGGATAGGTACATGATAGCGTGAGGTTGTAGCTCAGTGCAGAGCACTTGCCTATCAATTAAAAAGCTCCGGGTTCAATCCCCTGTCCTGTAAACAAACAAACAATAACACAAAAACATACGCAAGTCTACCTGTCAATACCTCCACATCATTCATCAGTAAGAATAACTTCAAAACATACAGTAAAATATAAAGGATAAAAATACAGAGATGAGCAAGTTTCTGGCATTTTTTGTTTTGGTTTGTTTTTTGCAGTCCTGGGGATTTAACCCAGTTGGTCAACCACTGAGCTAAATCCACAGTGCTTTTTATTTTTTATTTTAAGACAGGTTCTGTGTCACTGAGGCTAGCCTTGACCTCACAATCCTCCTGCTTCATGAGACTTTGGGATTACAGGCATCACCACTGTGCCTGGCAAAATTTCTGGTGTTCTTAATTGGAAAGAAATGCTTCTGTGAAATTTTGCTTTCCTTATAGAAATGCTATCATCTGGAATTAGCTCTTTTGACTCTGTGACTGATAGACCTGGCACTCATGCTGAGTGACACCTGTCAGTTCCTATAAAATAGAGGAACCAACCTTGGTGAGTTCCAGGAAGATAGCAAGACACTGAGTATAATGACATCCTGAGCATGCATACCTCGTGCACGCAGGAAGCTCCCCGTAAGTGCCTGGCACTGTTGTTACCTGATCCAGTAGCCTGCTGCACCTGGGAGCGTGGGCTGGCCATTTTTCCAGCTGCTGTTAACAGAGGTACATGTTGCACCTCCGTTTTTTTCCAGCCTAAGAAATACTGTGCACTGTACCGCCCACTCCATAAAGAAAGTCACTTTGATCGCGAACATGTTAACAGTTTGAACATGAGTGGAGTTGGCAGCAACATCAGGCTTTTATGGTCCAGCTGACCCCTTTTCCTTCTTGATGTCAGAATGATGAATAATCCTGCCTTACGCCTGGGACCTTGCTTCCACCAGACTTTGAACCTAGACGCCTGTGGTCCCTAGGTAATGCCCACATCCTGTTAGTGGCATCTGTGATTGAGTGCTGCAGGAGTGGCAGCATCTTCCTTTGTACTGGGCTCCCTTCCCTGAGCCATTCATTTCCCTTTGTCGTTTGCAGCCTCTCCAGAAGAGCAGGGTTGTCATTCTTCATTCATACAGCACCTTTGTGATTTGAACCAAGACAGCCGCTGTGGGTCTGAGGAGAGAGGAAAGAGCTCCTCTCAGCTTCTGGGAAAGCACTTTTGTTAAATAAATTGTGCTTGTCCTGCACAAAATTATTTTTCATGGTTTGCAAGCAGGAAAATCTTGTCCCATGCTTTGAAACAGTGCAGTCTCTTGTCCCTGGGTTTCCTGCCATTACCGTTAGCACAACTTTGGACGTTGGTATGATGTTCTTGCTTCCGCAGATTTGGGTTGGTGGCAAACTCGTGGCTTATGCCAGCAAATGAAGCATTCAGAATATCATGTTTCTTATAACAATAAGCTCTTTTAAACGCTAGATAGAAATCATTTAAATTAATAGTTATTTTACAGCATGATGTGAAATTACATTTTTTTCTAAAGAGAGAGGGACAGTGAGAGAGAAAGAAAGAGAGAATCAATTTTATTTATTTTTTCACCCGGCTTTCATTGTGGTGACACTGTTGTGTACGTGGTGCTGGGGTTTGAACTCACATCCTCACTCATGCCAGGCAAGCGCCGTCACCGCTGAACCACCTACCAGTCCCGTGAAATCACATTTTATTAATTCACTTGCATATATTGTATTCCATATCTCATGTGTAGTGAATTTTTAGCTATATTGACATCCTATAAATATCACTTTTTCTGCCTTTAAAATACGTGTCTGGTACTACACTATGCACATCAAAAACATCATACCTTTGTATCCTTAAAACCTCATGGAGAAGGATTATCGCGCCCACCATACTGATGAGAAGGCTAAAGCTTAGACGGTTTGGGGGTGGGGGGAAGCATAACTAGGAAGTGGGAGAGGGCCCAGGATCCTCAGTCAGGGTGGGCACCCAAACCCGTCTTATAAACCAGTGTGCTGCCTTGCCTTTGATACTGTGCCGCAACACCTACTAGGTCTGTTTGAAGGACTGATTACTTTCTTTACCTGTTTGTGTCCTTTTCCCAGTGATGAATAACAAGTGTTTAGAATTTGCATTTCACCACTCAGCCCTCTTATTTTGAGCTCACGCCTTCACCCCTTTCAGCACCTCCTGCACCAGATCTCTTACAAAATCGAAGGCTCCTCAGCTTCTACCCTTTCCAGTAATGTTCAAACCAGGGCTGTGCCCTGTGCCCTCTGTTAGGAGGCCCCTGTCTCCAGACACCACTTAATTTAGGTCTTTTCTCAGATTTCACTCCAGAGAGGATTTTCTTCATTACCTTCCCTAAAGTAGCAGCCGTCCACAGTCCCCCGCATCTCCCTCTTCTCTTTTTTCCGGCTCGATTTTCCTTCTTGTGCACTGAGAGCTACTTCACATGATCATATGCATTCTCTTATTTGCTCTCTGTTTTTCATGCTGGAGTGGAAACTACTTGGGGATGAAGACTTTCTGCTTCTTTCCAAAGCGTTAGCTCAATAAATATCTGTGCGTAAATGACCACCAGACGTTTGGAAGGATGAAAGCTTCACAAGCTGTTTATATAGACACAGGAAGAGAGGGAGGCACCCTTGTTTCTTTCAGAGAAGCTCATTCAATTGGTAGATTGATGGATGGTAATTGATATTTGGCAGGATCGTTAACATGGGAAATACACGGCAATCCTACTCTATGATAAAGCAGCCCATGTAACCCTCCTTAGCGTCAAAGAACATTCAGATTCCATCTGCAAGCACTCACTGGCCCTCCCATTTCTCCCGAGTTCTGTCTTATAGATAAAGCCTTCTTCTCTCCCCAGTCACTACCATCATTAAATTACCTCTTTCTTTTGGGACTTGCTCAGCCTTTGACGTTTTCCCTTAGTCATTTGTCATAGTGATTAGGACATGGGTCCATCGTATTCCTCCTGGGAGAGGTTCTGCGAGCCAGCATTTGGAGGATATATGCTCTGCTTTGCCCTCTCCTGATATTTCATTTATTTGTGTTCAAAACAAACTTGTTGCCTGGGGTATCTCAGGGTTGGCCTGAACGACCAATTCCATATGGAGGGTTATTTTGTTGCTTTTAATGCTTATAATCAGAGATACTTTTTTTCAGAAAACCATCCCCCTCCACCTTAATTTATTTTTCAAATGCTTTTTACCATTTCTACCATATTATCCTCTATCACCTCTGTTCCTCTTTTTGATTTAGCAAGTGCCATTGTTTTTCATAAGTAAAAGACTAGCAAATCCAAATGTGTTTGGAAGTTTGTTTGATCCACATTTGGTTGAGAATGTCAACAAAGTGAAAATGTGATCTTATGTCTGAAAACTTCTGTTTTTAAACAGTGGACTGAAGGACCACTGCTCTGTGTTCTCAGGCAAGTTACTTAGCCTCTCTGATCCTCCATTTTTTTAGCTGGTGAATATAATATCTTCCTTGCAAAGTTTCTATGGGTTCATATGTATGCTTGGATATTGCTCCTTTTGCCACAGGTTGTTTATGGTGATAGTTTTTAGGAGAAGCAGTGAGGTAGCAGTAATTGTGCAAATAGTGCTATAGTTTCACACTATATATGAGTTGTATATATGTGTGTACACACAAATTTTTGTAGGATGATAATAAGTTTTTGTAAGTTTTTTTTTTTGGGATAGACAAGAAAGACATGACCATATGGTATTTTCTAAAGAGTGAGAGAGTTTAAAGCGTAGCTTAAAATGAATCTATGGGAGATTGCTTTTAGCAATACATCTTAACAAATATTTGTTTCTTGGTACGTGGAACTGAGCTGAACATTAGGCAAACACAAAAATATCATAAAATGGAATCCCCTTAAGTGATAGCAACCTTGTGTTTGTAAGCCACACCTTGCGCATTGCACCTACAGCGTCTCTTGGCCATAGGGCAGTGAGGGTTTATGTGGCCTTATCATTCTCGATGGAATCCACACCAGGCTTTGTGACTTGTGTGGACACAAAAAGCTCTCGTTGGTCCTCATTCCTTTTTATGTTACTGTGCTTAATAAGTCCACTCCTTTTATTCATCCATCCATACATTTAAGATTCAGCTTCTGGGGGCTGGAGTGGTGGCTTGGTGGTTGTGGTGCTTGCCCTGCATGTCCGAGTATGTGGGTTCAAACCCCAGCACCTGCGTACACGAAAGTGTCAGAGCAACAAGGGCCATGTGAAAGACTCTCTGTCTCTCTCACTCTCCTTCTCTCTTAAAAAAATAAAAAATAATTTTAAAAAAGATTCAGCTCCTGCCCTCCTCACCCCATAACTGTATCTGAACGGCTTTCGTGGTACATTTCTAATCCAAATCAAAACCAACATCAGAAACAGATTCAGTCTAACAGTACGCAGAATCATTCCATGTTTTGAAAGTGTCTGCTCAGTTGTTCTTTTAAAAGATAAGAGACAATATGGTCCCTTCAATATAAAACATATCCCAGGACATCTGGGAAAGAAGCCCCTGCTTGTGGGGTTACTGTCAAGGGCTGTCACTTAGGGCCAAAGTCCAACTGAATTGCAGCTTCTTGGAAAACAGCATCGATAGCTTAACTATCAAAAGTCCAATCCACTCAAATCACAAAATGTGACATATTGGGAAATAAGATCTTAGGATGAGAAAAAGGTGTGGACAAGAATGAGGCTGACTAGACCTGAACAGTACCCACTTCTTCTCACCAAGTACCGATCACATCCTTACTTTGCCTAGTCCAAAAACCCATCTGCTACTGATCCTGAGAGACTGAAAATTTAATTTGCTGATTGGGACAGCTCTGATCTGGCTCAGGGCCTGCTGTCCTCTCCAGCCTCCTTCCCTCCTATGGACACAGATGATATTTTCTTGAGCAATCGGAGAGGTTCTTTGGAGGTAAATTCTGTTTCTGATTTGGACAGTGAATTGAGAGAATTCAGAGCATGCAAGATGGCCACCAGGATCAAAACCAAATTCTGAGACATTCTTGAGAATGTCTGAAGTTAACATGCTTTGTTGTCTGGCTTTGCACATAGATTCTCTGGACTCCTTGCCCCACATTATGAGCCGATCATCCAACGAACTTGGGTCCTGTGTTCATGCGTTGTGATTAATGGGGTTGCCTCATGTGGGTCCAGTTTGGGGAAATCATTTTTATTCAAGAGTGCTTGCTCCTTGGTGGTCTTTGCCTTTTATTTCTAAAGATAGATGTAAAATTCTCTGACACTGTGACTTTTCTTCGTAATGAGAACTCCACATTAAATTTTCTGGTAATTTGCACCTAAGTATCTCCACCACTGACAGTAACTTCCTCTTGAGATTATCCAGCTGGAATTTCCACTTAAAGCAGATGAGGAGGGAGTGAGGATGTTTTGATTCCTTTCCTCCCCATTCCTTTTAACCTTCTCCTTTTACATCACCTGCCCGCTCCACCCCTTTCCCACTCCTACTCCCTAATCTCCAGTTTCATTTAGTTAAAGTGGTTGAAAGAAAAAAAAATTACAGCACAATATAGTGACTTGGAATTCCCCAGACCGGCCTGTATGAATAGCTGTCAATACCTCATTGGTGTCGCTATTAAAAGCACTAAGCAGCTTTTTATTTAAGTCTGTGTTATGTGCATCTGTACTTACTGACTGTAAGGATGAGGCGCATTCCCAGGGCAAACCTGACATCATACAATTTTCATCGTTCATGTTTGGCTGGAGGTGGTTTCTTTATTTGACTCAGAAAGGCTGCACACATTGGGAGTGTTTATTCTGGATTTGTTTCTGAGTTGAAAGTGTCTGGTGCAGCTGAAGAATAAGCCAGGAGCACCAAGTGGGGAAATAGCATGAGAAATCCCGAATCGAGGCTCAAGTCATTGAAAAAATAAATAAATAAATAAATGGTGGACAAAGGAATGTGACCGTCGGTGAGGTCAAATGAAAAGAATGCAGGCAAGGCCATCTCTCAACAGCAGTGTCTCTAGAGACCTGGAAATCAGCTGCTTCTCATGTGTTTATGCATTAACTTAGAGACCACCCAATAATGCTGCAGATTCACCTTTAATGTCAAATAAAATAGAAATACCTTTTTAATGATCCAGCAATCATGCTTCTGGATACATGTGTGAAAGAATTGAAAATAGGACTTTAAAGAGATTTTTGCACACACCTGCAAAATTTGCAGCAGTTTTAATAGCAGCAAAATGTGGAAACACTCCAAGTGTCCATCGATAGATGAATCGATAATCTGACCCAGGAAAATATTATTCAGCCTTGAAAAAGAAGTAAATCTTATTGTATGCTACCATATGGATGAACCTTGCTGACATTATGCTAAATGAAATTTTTCATTAAGGAAAAAATGAATATTACATGATTCTAGTGATCAAAGTACTTGGAGTAATCATACACATCAAAACAGAAAGTAAAACGGTGGTTGTCAGGGAACAAGGAGAGAAATAAGAGCACTTGTTCTGTGGGTACAAAGTTCATTCATACAAGATGAAAATGGTCTAGAGATATTGTCAGCAATGTGCAGGTAGTTAACAAAGCTATACTATACCCATAGAAATTGCTAGGAGGGTAAATTTATAAATTTATATGTTGTTTTAACACAATAAAAATATTTTAAGTCAACAACGGACAACACAGAAAACTTCTTAACACAAAGTGGGTACAACTGTTCATCCACACGCTCTATCCATGTGGTTCTGTAAATTTTTGTTGTTCTTCCAACTTCTTTTGTGCCAGTACTACCCATTGCATGCAGATAATCTGATAGCATTAGAAATGATAAAAGAAAACAAAAGATAATAAAAACAGACGGTCTCGTCTCGTGTGAAACAGAATGGCCCTGCACATCAGTCTAGATGGATAACAGATAATGTCTTCTGGGACAGAGGAGAAACTTCCAAGGGAAGGTTCACGTCCCGGGAGTTGTGCAGCAAACCAAATTCAGCTCATCTTTGCACTCCCCTCCAGGAAGCACCTGCGGAGGACAGGTCTTTGTTTTCTGCCACCTCTATCCCCTTTTACCTTTCTGTTTTTCGTTTTCTGTAGTATGTGGTAACGTACTTGTCTTGATGCCAAAGAAAGGTTTACTAACGTCTTCCTGTGACTGCAGTGAATCCATGTACTCACCTCAGAAGCAAATGTGATATTAGTCCCAAAGCAGCAAACCTAGATTCTTGTCCAGGAGGGAGGATTTCAGAACCCCGAAAGATATTTCAACGGTTTCCAGAAATGTCTTTCCTAATATTTAATTTCTCTTATTAAAGGAGAACTTCAATTTAATTTTCTTTCCTAATGAAACCATAATGGAACAAAGGTTGAGAAACATTGTCCTTGGTGGATGTTAATAGGTATGCAGCACAGCGGAACTGGATTCAATCCAAGAAAATAAAAGATATCTAGTACTCACATTTTGATTAAAAAATAAAAACAGGGAAATAGGTAAGCTCCTTCTATAGCATACAAGCAGACGCTTCCTGCTTTAATTGCATGTGGGGCTCAGTCCTGTTGTACCCCTGTGAAATCTTTGAAGAAGTCTTGGTTCAACCTTGCAATATTTCTGTGAATTCTAGAAAGTTCTACAACCAAAGATTCCTTATACTGCAAAGCTTAACCTTTAGCTTGCCCTACAGCTCTCTCAGGGTCACAGTTTGGAGAGGGTAGAAGCTATATATATATATATATATTTCCATTCCTTTGGCTCCCAAAGCCAATCTTAGTAGATGTTGATTTAACACATCTAATTTTTTTTAAAAAATGTTGGAGCAATGAAAGAACTTTGATTTTAAACCAGGGCTGGCACTTGGGTAAAATATAGGAGATACCCACATTTTACAATTAATGAAGATACTTGTAAGACCTTTGTGTTTCTAGCCATAGGTGCCCCTAGTCCTGATTCTGACTTTAGCACAAGTACAGGACAGCTTCCAAACCTTTTCCTTATCAAAGTTGGTTTATGCAGCTGATTCTCCGGCAACAATTTGGTCACAGGGTTGCAGGAACAAGGAATTGAAAACAAATCCTTCAACACATCTCCATTTCACTTTTGTGAGTAAATTTCATTCTCCTTGCATCTGACTCGCTCTGACCTTGGAGATCTAAATTTTTCTCTTCTCTTTTATTTAGATCACTACGGATCTAAGGCAGCGATGCACGGACAATCACACGGGAACATCAGCCTCGGCCCCCATGGCTGCTGGCATCATTGCGCTGGCCCTGGAAGCCAAGTAAGCCTTGATCTCTCTATGTATTCACTGGTGACAGCCCTAATCTCCAGGGAAATCAGTCCTTCCCATATATACGGTCCCTAGCATAACAATCCAGAAGATAGTCTTCCCATAACCATTTTTAAAACATCAGTTATTTGGACTTTACAGATGTTTCTCTATATTATAAGCTTAAAAATCAAACTGCGTAATTATTTCATTATGGGGTCATTATAGGTGCATGCCAATGGCTCTAACCATTTGTCTTGTTGAGGGTTTTATTCTAATCTGGGACTATTCCTGTAAGTGTCAGAGAGGTTTGGTTGGCCCACTCAGGTCCCTTTCTCCATAGAACAGCGAGGCAGCACAGATTCCATGACAAGAGCACCATCACAGACCGTCCCTGCTGTACAGACTGTCAAGGCCATGTGCCAGGAGCCTAGGGACAAAGGACAACCCACTTGTCTCAAACCCTGTTCTGTATACCAAAAGCTCTGTCTAGCAATCTCTTTGAAATGTCCCCTTAAGCTATTTGTAATAGGCTCATCTCCTAACAAGAAGCAGGTTAGTTTGTTATAGCTTTTTGAAAACCTAATACAGATCTAAAATCTCTTGTCCTCAATTTCAAAACCCAAGATGCCCAGGAAATTGAAAGTCCTTTTGCATATTTAACACCCGAATTCATTAGATGGCATACTTGCTTTAAATTGATTTCAGGCTCTTTATAGTCTTTACTCATTCCATTGATTGTGAAAATTTCTATTTTCACTGCAAAAATATTCATGTATTTATGAGGTGCTGGCTCAGGCCCTGCTGGAGGTCTTTGTGCTATGAACACCATCTCTGAAAAAATGTTGAGTTTCAAACACATCTAGTCCAAGGATTTTTTAAAAAGGAATTGAGGGCCTGTTCTCTGAGATTATCCCTGCAGGAAGATCTTCAGGAAAAAAAAAAGTTGGAGTAATGACATCAACGTTTTCCAAAAATAGCCTTGCAAGCCTCCCCTTGGGAGGAATGGAGGACTTGTCTGTTTACTTGTCTGAAGTAGAGCGATAGCAGGTGATAGGGAAGGAACACAGGATGATAAAGAGGTTCGGGAACTAGGTTAAGAATGGGACTGGTTCATTCCTACGACACAAGTGGCTCCCAGCGTTTAAGGTTGTCACTCTGTAAGGCAGGGGGCCCATGTGAAGGCTCTAATACATATGGATACAGTAGATGACTGAGTCATTTAAATCCCTGGGCTGAGCAGCAAACAGAGCCCAGGCTCTGGATGTGGCGCTTTATCCTGGGTGGCCTCTTTGCATAAGCCTTGTCCTAGGAGATATCCAAGCCCCCATGAGCATTTGGATTTCTTTCTTTTTGACAAGGCTAAGTATGAAGTCATTTAAAACATATTATATCTTTTAAGGTGTTAAAAGTTTGGGTTTAGCAAGGAACTGGCACTTCTATGAAATTCTCACTTTACAACTTTTTACTGGAGTGTTCTGGCAGAAATCTCAGTTAAGTGTCTGTGTTTTTAATTTGGTGAACTCTAAATAGAATTTTTGAAAAAATATATTGTTTTTGCTCTGAAATTCTAGGTTGCTTCTCTGAAACATTTTCCTACCCACAAAATATTGAGGGGAAAAACATCAGGAATTTCTCCATCGCCCCCCAACCCTCTAAAGGCTATGATCTCAGACTCAAACTTGGCATCTTGACACTGTAACTGGTGCTACACAGACTCAGTTCTTTTCAACAACAGTACTTTTAACCACTATTTAAGTTAAAATGCAAAATTCTCACTTTAAACCTGTAACAGCCCACTCATTGAGATATGGTCACTTTGGGGCTGTGTAACACATTCAAATGCTGCAAATATAACTCTCTTTTCTTTTTCATGTTGAGTAGTTTTTTGTTTTTTTCTTTTTTCTTTTTTAAAGAGAGAAGGACAATGAGGGAGAGAGACAGAGAGAATCAATCTTTATTGAGTTGTTCCCATGGCTTTCATTGCTCTGACACTTAGTTGTGTATGTGGGTGCTAGGGTTTGAACCCATTTACTTCCATTTACGCTATGGAAGAGCCGGAACCACTGACCCACCACTCCAGCCCCCGAAGTTGTGTAGTTTTGAAGATTTATTTTTGACAAAACTGTGTTGGGGGGAAGGAAGTTCCCCAAATATAGGTTACCTGGAAAAACCACTGTTTTAAGATTTTAGCAATCTAATTCAATCATGGGTCTAAAATATATGGTGAACAATCGGATAAAAGGAGCAAGAATCTACCTTTCCTTGTGGCACCATTGGTTGGCCTGCAGACCAATCTCTACCTGGAAACACAGCTGAAAATTACAGGAAAGAGGCCCAAACACCGTAAGAGCAGGTCAGGCATTGATGTTAAACCAGAAGCAAAATAAGGAGAGGGACTGAAGCTTGAGTGAAAAGGTCCTGGATCTAAGCAATTGTAGAGAGGAGCTCAAATAACAATGCACTAAGGCTGCAGTTGTTCTAATATTAGCCCAGGCACATGCCCACCATCTCTCCCCCCAGCCTCACTCCTTGCAGTCTGCTCCTACACTGCTTCTTCTCAACACTGCTTGAACCTTGGTATTTTGAGATTCGGTCTTTACTATCACAAGCTGAAGAGACAGATCTACAAGATGCTTCTTTGTATGGGGAGAGGAGAAAAAGCTGTAGCAGAAAGAATTGTGGCTCAGGACACTGCCTGGCTCTCCAGGTGGACACAGCTTGCTCCCTTCAGGGTTGGCTGAGTAACTGGATGGCCTGAGCCTGCAGGTGACAAGCTGTAAGAGGAGCCTGCTAGTCTCTGGTTAACTTCATGGTCCTGTAGTCCCCGTACTACAAGGAGAAATGTACCGTTTCTCTGGGTGTCAGTAGATTGCAGTAATTTTTATTACAGAGAGAGGGACCGTGTGTGTGTGTGTGTGAGAGAGAGAGAGAGAGAGAGAGAGAGAATCAATTGCATTTAGTTTTTATTTGGCTTTTGTTGCTCCGACACTTTGTTGTGTACATGGTGCTGGGGTTTAAGCCCTCATCCTCACGCATGCCAGGCAAGTGCCATAACCGCTGAGCTACCACTCCAGCCCCAAGTAGATTGCAGTATTTACTCAGTCGCAGGGACATTAGGGAAAAGCCCACATTCTGAGTTTCCCCTGTCCGGTTTCCTTTCTGTTCCTCACTGCTTACTTGCATCAAGAGACTTGTCTGGGTCAACAGGTTTTGTTATATATGTTACTTCTGCCTATGACTTCTCTGCCATTCTTAAACCTTCTCAGGAAATTAAGGTCAAAGACAACAAATACAAAACAAAATCAGATAAGCTTAAAATGTCCCAATCTCTTATCTAACTTAATAAATGTTTGATCATGAAATAACTGCTGTGACAGCTCGAAGGACTCCCAGGACATTCTTTTCCTACAAGGTGTATAGTAAACTATGTTGTGATGAGCTCCACTGTAACATACCCCCAGATTCTTGAATGAAAATACAGTGGACCCTCTCTCCGTGGGTCCTGCACCCCTGAACTCTGCAACCATGCTTGAAAATATCTGAGAAAAAGATTATATCTGTACTGACCATGTACAGATTATGTCTTTCTTGTCATTATACCCTAAGTAATGCATTACAATAGTTGTTTACATACCAGTCACAATGTATTAGGCATTAGAAATGATCTAAAGATGGTTTAAAGTATGTGGTAGGATATGCAAAGGTTGCTTGCAAATACCATACCATTTAATGTAAGAAACTTGAGCCCCTGGGAA
Source organism: Aplodontia rufa (assembly GCA_004027875.1). NCBI lineage: Eukaryota > Metazoa > Chordata > Mammalia > Rodentia > Aplodontiidae > Aplodontia > Aplodontia rufa. Next base: position 24,777 of record PVKS010005029.1, read on the forward strand.
CTTTGGTATTTGTGAGGGGTCCACAAACCAATCCCCCCCACAGGTGTTGAGGACAACTGTGTTCTGTTCACAAGACTGGAATGATTCTCAGTTCCTCTATCATTCTGCCTGCTTATCTTCCTTGCTGGGTGCGCTCCGTGGTTTGGGTTGTATTAAGCTCTCCAGCCACCTCTGACAGTCTGATTGTGAATCTTACTTCAGGGTAATTTGGGTGATTTTCCCTTGTTCCCAAAGATGCTTCTAAAATCATAAACAATTTCAAAATAAGTGAAAATTCTGTCATCTTACAAAAGAGGGGGAGATAACCATTTTTGTGTTGGAGTATCCTCAGCACATACTTATTGGTTCAGAAGACTTATATTATTCCTATTCGAATTTTTTGGATTTCGTGGGGTTTTTTTTTCCTTAATTTTTAGATTTTTCAGCTGAATGAAAAAGAAACATGTAATTGGTGATTACAAGGAAATTAACCACTATCTGGACCATTGCTAGTTAAAATGATGCCTTTTTATATAGTGAAACTAAAAAAATTCACATAAAATGAATGTGCCAGGAAGCAAGTATCTTACAGAAGAACATTGTAAAAGATGAGTATGCTAATTTTAGGTTAGCATCCTCAGAGAATACCAAGTCACATTTGTAAGGAGCTTTGCAGCTAGCTACTGGTATATGTCATCAGTACCCCGAATCTGTGGAAAGGAAAACATAAAAAATAGGAGCTTACTAGCAACTCATGTTTCACATGAATGGATTACAAAGTTGAAATAACTGGCATTTATAAAAGTAAAGTGCTCAGAAAAACAAACTACGTTTTGGTGAAAGTCTTCCTGACCTAAGTCTGTAATTATTAGCAAAGAAAAGCTATTTCAGTGGAGTCTTTTATAGGTTGAAATGTCAACATTAACCCAGAAAATTCAAAATTTAAGTTCCCCCAAGCAACCGTTTTGCCTTGAGTTGCAAACGGGCTTTTATTGGAAATTTGAAGAATATGCGTTCAACAACTAAAAAATGTTTCTCTGCATAGTGAATAATAACTAAAAAGGACTGAGTCAGATAGAAACTTCTGAAATTATTTAGAACATATAAGAAGGGAATTGGTAGAAAGAACCTTCCAGAAATCCTTGGTTTTAGTGATCCAAAAGCCTTTTCCTCAATTTTCATATTTAAGAGATCACAGGAATACTATATCTTGAGAAACCCCAACATATTAGATTTAAATTTAGAAAATAACAAATTGGGATGACAGTTATTATTCTTTTTTTTTTTAAAGAGAGAAGGACAATAAGAGAATCAATTTTTATTGAGTTTTTCACATGGCTCTGATTGCTCTGACACTTAGTGGTGTATGTGAGTGTGTACTTGTGCATGCTGGGCAAGCACTGTAATCACCAAGCCACCACTCCAGCCCAACAGTTATTCTTCTATACTAGAAATACACCTGGTATACATATTAAACATGATCTGCTCTGATACCCTACACACACATTTACACATTCCCAGGTAGGTTCCTCTGCTTTTTCTTTGTTTCTATTACAATTTTCCTCGTACCACTGGTTTATAGAATATATAATATAGACCTATCTAAAAGACACATGGAATATATAGAGCATGGAATATAATTCTAGATCATTTAGACAATTGCTTATTGCACTAAAGATACATTCCCAGTATGTAATATCTTCCAAATGAAATTTAAACCCCTAGGGGAATATAATAATATCTTAAAGTCTTTATTTATGGGTATACAACAAATATATTAAGCACTAGAAAACATTAAGGTTTCATGGTGTATGTTGGGTGAATCTGGCAGGGCACAATTCAAATGTTTGTTTTTAAAAAGTATCACTTGACATCAAAAAATCTTATAATATCATTAGGGAAACATGTTCACTAGCAAATATACACAAATTATTTAAGAAAGCCAAGGAGAGAGCCTTGGGTGAGAGACCGTGGAGGGTGAAGGACTTTTGGAAAATAGAAACAGCTTTGACGATTCAAATCAGAACATGATGCTATTGCACTTGTGTATCAGTGACACATAATCATAGTGTTTTCAACAAGGTCTGTTCTCATCTTGTTTTTCAACAAGGGAATTGTGTCCTATAGAAGTCAACAGAATCACTCAGTTTTATGTATACATTATTTTTACCTTTGCAGTCCTTTAGTTGATACATGTTAATGACCTCTCCAGGTGCTACCTCACCCCCTCCCTTTCCCTGTTGACTCTTCATTCACTAGAACTGGACTTGACACTGCCTCAGGCTTCCAAGTCTCTTTACCTCTTGTCCTTAGTGGAACGGGTTGTGTCAGATAGTGAAAGGTCAAAGTGAGAAATGTTAGTCTTGAGCCAAAGGATGATTCATACCATGCCCTGCTCATTTAAAAGAAAAAAACTTCTGAAAATCGATCGCTATATACTTCTAATAAATGTGAAAAAAATAATAAAAAAAAGAAATTAACAAACATATGCACCTAAAAACTCCAGGTATACAAATTTTATGCGGTTCCAATTGATCAACCACTACATATCTTTGCTTCACCTTTCTTTACCAGCTTTCTTACTGTTAAAGATTTCCATTGCAGAAAAAAATGTGAGGAAATGTCACAAAAAATTGTGATGCAGTTATTGTGAGAAGTTAATACCTGGGACAGTTGAGAGGACGTCTATAGTTTTTAACAAATTATTATAATGTAAAGTAACATATTGTTAGGGCTTTGGTTGTTAGAACTGATCATGACCAAGGGAGATCACATAAGGCTTTGATAGTTACAAATATCTCTAAATATTGGAATTAGCTGCTTAAGCCTGATATCCTGTAAACCAATCTTCATTTTTGGTTGTCCTTTTAATTAAAAACACATTTTAGTATAAAATGTTCCATTTAAGAATTTTCCCAAGGGCCACATTCAGCTATATGAAATGTTTCAGTGGGTGGGGAGCACAAATGTGTTTGGCTATGGAGGTAAAATTGCAGAGAATACTGTGGCTTTTTCCTTTTAGGAGAGTTTTGTTTATTTTAATTCAACTTAGGAAGTGCAAGCACAAACAGAGAGAAATTCAGGCACATGTGCCCAGATTCAGTGCAATCGCAAGGGTAAAGAATCAGGTATCCCCCTGCCCTTCCTGCCCCCGTCACACCCTCTTCGACTTTCTCCTGTGTTGCAATGTTGTAGTTTAGGCTTAGAGCTTAGCCAAGACACCTGACCTGCAGAGTTGGGCTATACAGCGTGAAGAGGTTGAGGAGAAGTAAAATGTAATCAGAGAAGTGAGTTGAAAAGAAGGCTCGTGGGGTAAAATCATCATGCATTTCAACTTGAAACCCAGTGGACAGAGAAGGGATGTACTGTCCTGAATTATTCCCTATAGTGAAATAATTGTAACCAGACTCGCGGAGCAGTTACTGCGGGCCTTCTGCCAGGACTGTGCATGAAAATAGCTTTGTTATGTCTACATACACACAGACAATACAGTCTGTCCTCCAGCACTTTGCAAGTTCAAATTAGGTAGAAGCCAATTTTCCCTGGACTCGACTTTGTGCCTTAAGTAATGGTTTCAAACAGGATGGCTTCCAAAGGTGTCCATTATGACTGGAAAAGCCCTGGTCAACAGGCTCATTCAGCTCAAATTATCTTGGGATTTCGCCAGACTTTTCCATCTCCTTCCCTAGATGAGGAAACTGAGAAACACGTCGGAGAATAGAGGCACTCAGCAGCTGAACTGAGGAGTGAAAAGCTCTTAGGGGGTTCTTATCTCCCTCTTTTTGCTTCACTCTATTTTTTAAGCTGCATTATTCACTAAAAACATGTTATTCTTATTACTGTAATAATAAAGACAGCTTTGAAGAAGAATAGTTCTTTGTCCTGTTGCAATTACCAGTTATTTTTCCTTGTGTAGCTGGCCAAATATCATTTTCAAAGTGTCAAATATTACAAATGTCTCATGGTATAAATATCCAATTTGTGTGGGAGGAGGCAGATGAACTCTTTGGAAAGCTAGAGTAGTAGTTCAAGAGAGATGAGGGGAGCCTGGTGGAGGTACTGGTAATGGAATAGAGAGGTGGGGAGATCTGATGGACATTCTGCAAATGGAGCCAACAGGGAATGAATTAGGTCTGTGCTTGGGGGAAAAAGAAAAGAATCAAGGCTGAGGTCTAGTTTCTTGGCTGAGCTTGGATGGGCGGTAATGCCATTTATAGAAATAGATACCCTTTATTCTTTCCCTTGGCATTCTGGGGATTGGAAGCATAAAAACCTAGTGGGACAAGATCCCCAGTCGATCGTACCTTGCAACAAGAACTGTAGCAAATGTCTCTGACAAGCACCGGCTATGCTTTGGAAGGCCAGCTCCTGCAGCAATGGATTAACCCTCAGAAAATGTGACACTGCCATCGTGAACGCTCTAAATGACCAAGACAGTTTACATTTTAAAAAGTGAAAGAAGATACAGAATGTGGACTTAATTTGCATTCCAGCTCATCTACTTCTGTGTCCTTTAATATAATAGAGTGTTAACAGCAAATTAACCTTTATGCAGGTGCCCAGTGTGATGGCTTAGACAATCTACCAATCAGTGAGTTTAAAGGAAATATGTAAAATTTAGCTTTTCAGTTTAGTCTCTTGAGAGTTTGTGGATTTCACTGGTTGCCAGGGATTTTTTGTTCTTGATGACGACTCTGGTTACGCCCCAAATACTATCAAGTATCATTTTTCTTGCTAAGAAAAAGAGAACATGACTTTTTGTTCAGGGTCCATTACTTTCACATCATAGCCTGCTACTTAATCACTCCAGTCAAATCATATTAAAAGACTTTCTCCGTAATGACTCATGCAATAGTTTCATCAAATATCACCGTCTGTGTATTCAAAGATTCTCAGATATATCCCTAAGCTGTGTATTGAAACCAGTTAGAGCTCAAGTGTGTTTCTGAGTTTTGAATCCTGGCTCATGCCTACCTTGTCTTGACCTATAATTTTTTTTAACTTGTATGACATTTTTTGTCATATAACAGAATTTTTAAATGTCATTTGGTCCAAAGAGAATAAGAATCTAGTCTTAGTTATTAGTTGATAGCAGCATTCCTTTTTTCTCTTCTTTAAAAATTATAATCATTATGCATTTTGCCATCAGTATGAGAGAAAGACTAAATTAGAGAAATATAAATGGCACATTGAAAAACACATCATTTCACCAACGTATAAGACTTATTCATCCTGACATCAGCAAGGCTAAGGTGGCATTTGACATGTTGAAAGCTCTAAGCAACACATTCACCGGGAAATAAACTGTGGTACCTGAAGTAGAACATATAGTGCAGAAAGAAAGACGTGTGTTTGCAAGGTTGTTTGATTTCTTACCATCTTGGGTTAAGTTTTAATTTCCTATCTGTGCATGATTCTGAATCTTATTGAGTAACTGTATATGTGACAAAATTGCAGGAAAGTTTTCTATTTCTCTGCATATTCTAGAAAACCAGTAAGTCTCTGAAGGTGGGCAGTGTCATTCCTAACCAAAAGGTAATAGTACATCAGACTCCAATATCCTGTGTTTGGGACAAAAATTCCTACCGTTCACCCCAAATGAGTGTGGCAATATTACATAGTGCAAAAAGATAACAAATAAATAAATAATGACCAAAAAATCATAAACAAATCAGCAGTCCACTTTCTATGAATATTTCCTCTATTCCAAATTCTGCTTACTCAGTATTCTTCATTTAATCCTTAAAACAGTACTCCATGGGCAGCATTATCACCATATTTTGGATGTGAACACTGAGGCTAAGATGCTTACAGAGACAGTCAGTGGTAGGTCTGGAAACTGAACTCAAAGCAACATGACACAAGGACCCACCATCCTACCATATTGTCACTTTTCTATTGTAAGAGCCATGATGAGACCTGATTAATTATGGATGGGTACTATGGACTGTAAGGACCATGAGTTTTGAAAAGAGATGAAATTCTGAGCAGGGATGATTTAGGAAGGTTTTACAGAACAGGAGGGATTTGAGCTATACTTCAAAGATTCTGTTTTCAACTTACTGTGCATATATAACTCACTATGGGATCTCGTTTATAAGTGCCTGTTTTGAAGTCCTCAAAATGATTTAAGTGATTCAACTGCAGGTGTTCCGTAGATAACAAGAAACCTCTGTAGACTGTAACCTGTCATGAGAATCAGTAGTCCCAGCATGATGAAAAATGGACACATAGTAGGCATTCATGTATATTGTGTGTTTACATATATTTATGAATATATGTATGCACACACATATATATAATGAATAAATGAATGAATGAAACTCTTCCTATAGTTATTCAGAAGTATGTGTAGGTATCTATTCAGAGTATCGGGAGGTAGTATGTTAGAGTGCCAACAAATTTAGTTTTAACTCCAAGCTGTTGGATTCTATCAAGAAATATTTATTGATTTGTACTTGTTATCATCGTTTCCTTATTTCTCCCACATCTCTGAAATTAACAGGTCTTACCAGTCCCGGTTTCAAATCTGGAGCATTATAGTTTTGTGTAGCTCAGTATGTGCCTGATACTGTGCTAAAAACCAGAATACATCTGAGCAAAATAGGCCTGGCCCATGCTAGAGCTACCAGGGAGAGTAGAGCAGGTTGAACTCACACGTACAAGAGGCCTTTAACCTGGCCCCAGTTGCACCCATGTACCAGGTACATGGGCACAGATTGAAGGTAATCATACCTAATGTGAAAGAAGAACTGAAGCAGCATGGTATTGTGTAGATATTAAGGGTAGGAAAGAATGCATAATCTCAAGAGAGAATAAGACAAAGCCATCAGTGAAATGATAGCAGTTTTGCTGTGACTGATCGTAAAAGTGATCCAACCTATACTTGGCTTATGTTAGTTTCTACTGAGTTCTTATTTGATGGCAACATGAAACCACATTTCACACTTTTCATCCAAAAGGGCCTGCAGTCCTGACACAGCTTTAGAATAGAAAGTCAAATGATAAAGAGGAAAGCCCAAAAGATCTCCGTATTTCTTTTTATATTCCTACAAGTAATTTCAAAACATGCCTATATATGATTAAAAAGAGGTTGAAAATTGTCATCACTTCAAAGACTAAAATTCTTCATTGAGTCATCAGGAATATCCTTAAAAACTTTATTTTTCTGTCTTCAGTGGTCATGGTAGTTTATCTGAAATATTTGGTACCCAACCAGGGAATGTTGGGAGGAAGGAAGAGACTTTGAGTGAAATCCATGGTAGGGACCTGTATTCTCCTAATGGCTCTTGGAGGAATCTGCTTATTATGTAGCAATAGAAAACCTTTACGAATGACTCAAGAATGTTTTCGAGAGCTTCCAGGAGAGAATATGCTGTAGAAGTGATCCTGTTTATCCTGCTGAATTCTTCTTCTTCTTTTTTTTTATTAAGAAATTTATTTGTTGGGGCTGGAGCGGTGGCTCAGCGGTTTCGGCGCTTGCCTGGCAGGCACGAGGACCCGGGTTCAAACCCCAGCACCACGTACACAACTGAGTGTTGGAGCAACTAAGCTCATGTGAAAACCTAAAATAAAAGTTGTTTCTCTCTTTCTCTGTCTCTCTCACTGTCCCTCTCTCTTTTAAAATAAAAAAAAAAAGAAATTTATTTGTTGAACAATCAAACATGCTTCTACGAAGCAATATAATATATATGTATATATACATACATATATATATATATATTCTGAAAATTAGATTTACCCGTTAGAGCCCCCCTAATTACCCACCCTTATCCTTCCCCCTACATCCTTCTCCTTCCCAATACATTTCTATGAATGCCTTAGGTTGTATGTCACTACACCTTTTCAGGGTTTAATGCATGAGAGTTGACCACCTTTCACAACGGCCAGGGTCTAGCTCCAGCCTCCACAGATGAGTGAAAACATTTGACCCTTGGTTCTCTGGGTTATGCTGATTTCACTCAGCATGATTTCTTCCGTAGCCATCCATTTACCTTCAAAGACTAACATATTATTGTTTCTAATTGCTGAGTAGAACTCCATGGTGTATACATACCACAGTTTTTGGATCCATTCATCCAGTGAGGGGCATCTGGTTCCATAATTTAGCTATTGTAAATTGAGCTGCTATGAACATAGATTTCACTGTGTCACTGTAGTGTGTTGATTCTAAATCCTCTGGAAAAATACCCAGGAGAGGAATAGCTGGATCATATGGTGGGTTCATCCCTAGTTTTTTGAGGATTCTCCACACTGCTTTCCAGAGGGGCTGAACCAGTCTGCAGTTCCACCAACAGTGTGCTAGTGTACCTATCTCTCCACAGCCCCTCTAGCATCTATTATTGTTTATTTTCTTCATTTTTGTCAATCTGACTGGCGTGAGGCGAAATCTTAATGTAGTTTTGATTTCCATTTCTCTGATTACTAGTGATTTAGAGCACTTTGTCATATATTAATTGGCTTGATTAATGTCCTCTGTTAAGAGGTTTCTATTTAGCTCTTTGGCCCATTTATTGATTGGGTTGTTTGTGTTTTTGAAGTTGATATTTTTGAGGATTTTGTAGATTCTGGATATGAGACCCCTGTCAGAAGAATCACAGCTCATGATTCTCTCCAATTCTGTAGGAATCCTCTTGACTATTTTGATTATTTCCTTGGCAGTGCAAAAGCTTTTTAGCTTTATGGCATCCCAATCACTGATTTTTGACTTTACTTCCTTTACTTTAAGAGACATGTTGAGAAAGTCTTTGCCTACTCCCAAATGCTGAAGTGTTGGTTCTAATTTGTATTCCATCATTTGCAAGGTAGCTGATTTAATTCCTAGATCCTTGATTCGTTTTGATTTGATTCTCATGCAAGGTGAAAGATAAGGGTCTAATTTCAACTTTCTGTAGGTGGCTGTCCCGTTTGCTGCTGAATTCTTTTTACTACTGTGAATTTAGGTGCCATGGGAATTGGTGTTTAATGGCTTTGTTTCTAAAGCAGATGTATTCAATTTTATAATTTTGGTTGTGCTAATACCCTCAATTACATGCAATCACATACATGGAATGTAAAATAATTGTTATCAATTTGTCTGTGGTATCATAACATTGGAAATCTGCCCAGAGCCTCCTGTTCTGTGGAGGTGCTATTCAGTGAGAGCATTCAAGGATCACAGGCAAAAGATGAGAACAATGACAATGTAATGTAGATGTTTAAAAAAAAAAAAAGAGAGAGAGAGAGGTATTTCTTTAAGTAAAACATTTTTAGTTACTTATTTTGAAATTATATGCTATTTTGGTATAAAACTTTCATACTACTGTGACTATCCTTATTTGATAAAATTAAAAGTAACCAATTTCACATTGATTCCCACATTGAAAAGCAAAGTCTTTGAAATCTGAAAGACTTTGAAAGCTTTTTTTCATCCTAGCGATGCTAGCAAAAATCCTACTCTCCTTTTGCCTCAAATGTCTTTAGAACAAATATTTATTTAACACTGAAAGATGCCTGAAAGAGCACTCATAGGACCAGCAATTTCACTAGCAATAGAACCATTTTTAAAATTAGATTATTGAAACCAAAATAATACATACCCCTTTCAAAAAAATATATAAATCATACAGATACTCATATAATAAAGTTTCCCTATATAGTCAAATTTCTATAGATGTTTTATATATAAGCAGTGTAATAATTCCTAATAATATCATTAAATATTCTTAATGTAAATGATGAATTTATTGTCATATTCCATACATTATATCTTTAACCTGCACATGACTTTCCTTTCAGGTCCTGTTTATATTGTTATCACTCTTCCCATTAGTGTTTTTTAATCAATTTTTTACACCAAATCTTGTGTTATGCAACCTAAAGAAAAGCAAGATTAGATTAAAGAAAGTTTCAGGTCTTTCTGGGTGTTTTCTGTTCAGTTGTTAGAAACTGAATATTTAGAAATTTGTAAATTATGAGAACTAAACTTCAAATTGAATATCTGACATGTGTTTCAAAGTCATACAAAAAAAATAGTGTCACAAATCCTCTGCAAATCACCTTACTCTTTGATATTGTTAATATTTTTCTCACTTGTATTTAAGTACTGAATATATTACTCCTTCTACATAGTTACTGGAAATATTTCTCATTTGCTTTTGTGTTTTCTTCATACTGTTTTGATACAGAAAACTTTCTTCTTTGTTTTTTAATTATTATTTAGTCATATATATGTGTCCTTTATGAATTCTTCAATTAACCATATTTGATCTTTCATTATCTCCTGGATAGTCTTAAGTATCCTGATGAAAACTACCTATGTTCCCCAAATATACTTGAAGCAAGTCATTATTATGCTGTCCTTTAGTGTAATCCAGATTTAAAAGAGTTAGATTAGAAAGTCCATTCCTATCCTAAAATCTATTAATTTACAACTTACACTTTCATCTAGTGCTTTCTCATTTCAATTTTCACCATCGATGTTTAACCAACTAAAATTAATTTTGACTTGAGGATCTAAATTTGTTTTTCTTAGGGATCCTATTTGCCCAATGTCATTTTTTAAGTAACACATCTATTCCAATAACAATTTATTTTGCATTGATGAAGATCTCTCTTAGCATTTTGTGTCCTACCATAATGTTTTAACATTATGTAATTGGTTCACATTTTAAATAGTTTGTTCAATTTTTTCTTTTCTGGTACTGGGATTGCACCCAGGGATGCTTTACCACTCAGCTTCATTCCCAATTTTTTTTTTTTTAATGATCTGGGTAAATGGCTAAATTGTTTAGGCTGGCCTCAGACCTGCAATCCTCCTGCTTCAGCCTCCCAAGTCGCAGGGATTATAGATATGCATCATTATACCCATCCTCCTTTTTAAAAATTCATTGTGGTACATTCATGTGTAAAATAGTTCCTCTCCCTCAATTCCCTTCCTGTACTCAACTGATCTCCGTTCGATTTTCATAGAATTCTCTCCCTTTTCATTTTTTTGTTTTTGTTTTCCTGATTTTGGTGTATCTTCCCCATATGAAAGAAACTACTCAACCCTTGCCTTTCTGGGTCTGGCTTATTTTACTCAGCATGATATTCTCCAGTTCCATCCTTCCATCAGCAAATGACATAATTTCATTTTTCTTTATGGTCCAGTAGAACTCCATGGTGTCTATATACCACGTTTTCTTTATCCTTTTGTCTGTTGAGAGGCATCTTGACTAGTCCCATAACTTAGCTATTGTGAATTGTGCTCCTCAAAATATTGATGTGGCTGTATCCCTGTAGTACACTGGTTTTAGATCTTTGGGATACATACTAAAGGAGTAAGATAGCTGGGTTGTGTGGTTTCACTCCTAGTTTTTTGAGGAATCTCCATACTGCTTTCCTGAGTGGTTATACTAATATGCAGGCCCACCAGCAATGTATGAGTGATTTCTTTTTCCACCCATCCTCGCCTGATCTTATTATTTGTATTCTTGATAATTACCATTCTGTCTAGAATGAAATGAAATCTCAATATAGTTTTTATTTGGGTTTTCCTGATTGCTAGAGATGTTGAACAGTTTACATGTTATTTGCTCATTTGTATTTCTTCTTTTGAGAGAAGTCTTTTGCCCATTTGTTGATTGGGTTGTGTGTGTGCGTGTGTGCATGTGAGTGTGTGTTCATTGTTTTTTGAGTTCTTCGTATATTCTGGATATTGATCCCCTGTGTGAGGAGCAGGTGGCAAAGATCTCCCATTCTGTAGGCTCTCTCCTCACACTGTTCATTGTTTCCTTTGCTGTGCAGAAGCTATTTAATTTGATGTTATCCCATTTATTGATTCTTGGATTTATTTCTTGTGCTTTAGGAGTCTTGTTAAGATGTCAGTGCCTGTGCCAATCTGTTGGAGTGTCGGGCCCATATTTTTGTCTAGCAGTTGCAGAGTTTCTGTTCTAATTCCTAGGTCTTCAAGCCACTTTGACTTGACTTTCGTGCAGGGTAAGAGGTAGGGATCAAGTTTCATTCTTCTACATGTGGATATCCCGTTTTCTCAGCACCAGTTGTTAGAAAGGCTTGCTTTTCTCCAGTGTTATATTGTGGTGTCTTTGTCGAGTACCACATGACTGCATCTATGTGGCTTTGTCCCTGTATCTTCTATCGTATTCCATTGGTCTTCATGTCGCTATTGGTGCAAACACCATGCCCTTTTTGTTGGAATAGCTCTGTACTATATATAACTTAATGTCCAGTACTGTAATGTCTCCAGCATTGCTCTTCTTGCTCAAGAGTGCTTTGGCTATTCTGAGTCTCTTACTTTTCGAAATGAATTCTTGAACTGTTTTTTCTAGTTCTGTAAAGAATGTCATTGGTATTTTGATGGAAATTACATTGAGTCTGTGAACACTTTTGGTAGTATGGCCATTTTGATAATATTAATCCTGCCTATCCAAGAACATGGGAGATATTTCCATCTTCTAAGGTCTTCTTCAATTTTTTTCTTCCATATTCTGTAGTTTTCATCATGGACGTTTAACCTCCTTGGTTAGATTTAATCCCAAGGTGGGGTATTTTTTGTTTGTTTTTGGTTTGGGGTTTTTTGTTCTTGCTCTTTGTTTGCTTGCTTTTTGATGCTGTTGGTATTGGTTTGATTTGGTTTTAGTTTATTGTGAATGGGATAGTTTTCCTGACTTCTTTTTCAACAGAATGATTATTGGAATAGAGGAAAGTGATTGATTTGTGTGTGTTAATCTTGTACCCTGCTATTTTGCTGAGTTTATCAGCTGTAGAAGTCTTCTGGGGGAGTTTTTAGGTCTTCTAATTATAGGGTAAACAGATAATTCAAGCTCTTCTTTTCCTCTTTGTATCCCTTTAATTTCATTCTCTTGCCTAATTGCTCTGGCTAGAGTTTCAAGGATTGTGTTGAATAGGCCTGGTGAGAGTGGACATCCTCATCCTGTTCCTGTTTTTAGAGGAAAGGCTTTTTGTTTTTCTCTTTTCAGTATGATGTTGGCCTTGGTACAATGTTGAGGTAAGTTCCTTCTGTCCCTAGTTTCTCTGGTGTTTTAAACATGAATGGTGCACCCAGATTCTTGAATTTTTTTTTTTTTAAGAAAGAGAAAGACAGAAACAGTTTTGTTTAGTTTTTCACGTGGCTTTCGTTGCCCCAACACTTCATTTCATTCGTGGTGCTGGGGTTCATACCCACATTCTGTCACATGCCACGCAAGTGCCGTAACCACCGAGCCTCTGCTCCAGCCCTTGAGCATTCTTACTTGTTCATTTTCCAGATAAAGTTTAGAATTATTCTGTTGTGTTCCAAAAACAATCCCAGAAGAAATTTTTATAGCAAGTGTGTACATCTTTTCATCTTTACAACAACTAGTTTTACCGTTCAAGAACATCTGTCTCTAAATTATTCACATCTTTTATTGGCATAAAACAGTCATGGGCTTTTCTTTAGTCCTATATTTTGTTTTAGACTTAACTTTTTTTTTTTTTGAAGAGAGAGGCACAATGAGAGAGAGAGTAAGAGAGAATCAATTTTTATTTCATTTTCATGTGGCTTTCATTGCTCCAACACTTTATTGTGTATGTGGTGCTGGGGTTTGAACCCGCGTCCTCTTGCATGCCAGGCAAGCGCTGGAACCTCCGAGCCACCACTCCAGCCCCTAGACTTCATTTTTAAAGTATAAATATTTGTTTATTTTGCTATTAGCATGTTGCCTTTAGCTGGTTACTGCTTTTCTATAACAGAACTGTTGATTTTGTATATTTTTCTCATCTTAGCCCCTTTGATTCACATTGTTATAGCCAATTACCTTGCTTTGTTTATTTTTTTTCAGAACACATGCATTGCATTTGGTGATAGTAATAACTGTCTCTGTTCTTGAGTGACGAGTATTTCTCATGTTGACACTTATTGGAAGGTAGTACAACTTACTCATCCTAGGCTCAGGTTTTGGAGTTTCAACTCTGCTTTGATCATGAGTACACAGGTAGCCTTGAGCAAATGAAAATCATGTTTTTTAACCTTTCTGCAACTTCAGTTTCCCCATCAGAAATTTGAGTCAATAACTCAGAATCAAAGGATTGTTACTTGGATTAAATGATTTTAAGTATGTAAAAATATTCAAAATATGTACACCATTATTATGACAGTGTTATTTCCATTTCACTTGCTAATTCTCTGCTTGTATCAGTGAATTAAATTTAGTTCTTTAATATACTCTTGCTTTAGTTTTAACCTATTTTACTTATGTCTTTCAGTTTATTTTCCTGAAATTTATGAATTATAGTTTATTTTATTGGAACTATCTGCATGTGTGTGTTCTATCTTATTATTACAAGCAGATAGCTAACATCAGTTATATACTCACAGTGTATAAATGGCATACTTTATAGTGTTCTTTATGTTTCATTCCATGTAATCTTTGTATATAAGCTAGCAAAGGTAGTAAATAGAGAGTCGGGCTTCTTAACCGAAGTCGATTTAACCTTGAAGCTGGCCTCTGTTTCTACACAATTTTTTGTTTTATCAGGTGATGTTAAATTCGTCAAGTAAATTGTGGAATTTGGTAATTTATCATTTTTTTCTGGAGCCTCTTGGAATCACTGTTATTATATGTTTGAAGGTAAAACACCTGACTCCAAGCTCTTTTTTCTAAGTAATTCTTTGATAAATTAGATCAATTTTAATTTTAAAATTTATATTCACCAGAACCATGCCCACTTCATAATATTTTCAAATGAATTAGCCAATTATTATATATAGTATTTTTAATGCTATTCTTGTATTGGTTTTTACATCTGCCTTAATATTTAGGATTTGTTTCACAATTTTCAAAATTTTCTTCCCGAGATTTACTATTAGTTTTCAAAAGGCCAGTTCTTGGATTTCTTGACCTTTTTTTATTTCATTAAATTTTCATTTTCCTTCAGATCATTATTTGTTCTTTTACAAATTTTATTGGTTGGATAATGACTCATTTTTCTCATTTTTAAAGATGTGAATTTACCTCTGACCACACTTCTGCTTGACTCTGTATTTTTAAGTTATGTTTTGACTTCCTCTTTGACAGAATGACAATTATGAGAAGCACTTTTAAATGTTTGATAAACTTTGCCGCAAAGGAGATTCACTATTGGCTTTTTTTTAAAAATGCACTGTAGTCCTATAATAAGGTTAAATAATCAACAACATTCATGGCTGTTTTCCTAAGTACAATTATTAAGATTCCCTTTCTGGCTCAACAGGTCTTCAAATGTTCTTTCAAAATTCTAAACGCTTTGGAAAAATGCCTTTTTATAAGACATGTATTTCAATTTTAAGTTATATCTATTATATATTTAAAAAAACCTTCTCTATATTCTTTCTCCTGAAATGAATGCACTAAATTATCTAACACTGTTGTGACTCCCTCAGTTACTTCTTTTTTCTTACTTTTTGATTATACACAAATGTCATGCTATTATTAGATATTTATTTTAGGTAGCATCAATCTTTCCAATAAATTGAACTTGTCATTTTAAGTAGCGTTTTTTATCTATAATTTTATTTTGTTTGCAACTAATTCTGCCACTCATACATCTTTTCTGTAAGTTTTGTGGAAAAATCTATGTCTATTCATTAGTTTTTACTTTTTTATATTTTTAGGAAGTTGTAAATAGGCAAAGTTTATACTTTAAAATAAATATAATAGGATAAGTATCTCCTTTGACTTCTTTTTATATAAATTTCACTTATATTTTCTTTAATTCCCTCATCTACTTATTTCCCCATCTTTAAAACCATAATCTGGTTTATGCAAGAGACTAAAGTTAGTGCATTTGTTAACCATTATTTTTCTTTTCTTCTGAAAAGAATTCTGTGAAAGCAATAGTCACTTCTTCACTCTATCAACAACTTGTATTCTAGGTTTTTAAATTTTGAGCTATTTTTTCATAAGCTGAAATTAACCTTTCCATTGTTTGCTTATGCTACTTGGTTTCTCAGAGCAGGTGTTTGTAGAAAAGTAGGCTAGTGTATTTTCTAAGTTCTGCAAACACACATCTCCTGCACTCAATAATGAAAGACATCCAACTTCTTTGGTCCATTTCCCATCAGTACCTGAAACTGTTCTACATTGTCACCTAAAACTAACTTTGCAGAGACTCTTTTTGTTTTTTTTAAGAGAGAAGGACAATGAGAGAGAGAGAGAGAGAGAATCAAGTTTTATTGAGTTTTTCACATGGCTTTCATTGCTCTGACACTTAGTTGTGTACGTGGGTTGCTGGGGTTTGAACCCATGTACTTGCGCATGCTGGGCAAGTGCTGTAACCACTAAGCCACCGCTCCAGCCCCTTGCAGAGACCCTTGAGCCAAAAATCCCATTTTGTTTAGGTTTTTTAAATTCCTGAACAGAAACTTGTAGCATACATTTTTTCTTTGTATTTGTCCTGAAAATGCGTTTATCTTATGAGTAGTCTAAGGTTCCAACTCTTTTTTTTGTTTGTTTGTTGGTTTGTTTGCTGGTATTGGGATTGAACCCAGGGGTGCTCTCCCACCGAGCCACTTCCCCAGCCCTTTTGATTTTTTATTTTGAGACAGGATTTCACTACATTGCTGAGGCTGGCCTTGAATTTGTGATCCTCCTGCCATAGCCTCCTGCGTCGCTGGGGTTCTATGTATTGCACCCAGCCCAAATCTGTTCTGTTTTGTTTTATTAATATTTCCTGGAACATATTGAGTCTTTTTAGCTCACTTTGGACATTTTTAATCAAGTGTAACTTTGATTACTGGCGAAGTCCACCATGGGGCTTCAGAGTTTGGGCTAAAGATGGAAGACACAGTTTCACATCTTTGTTTTGGTTCTTCCTAGGTATATGCTTTGAGGAAGACATTTAATCTTTCTAAGCCTCAGTTTACACCTCTCTGTAAAAGCAGTTATATTGGAATCTATCTCTTGAGATGACTTTGTGCGCTTTAGGTCAAGTACCAGGGGAGCATCTGGCGGATTGTAATCATAAGCTCTCAGTCCTCAGAGCACAGCAAAGCCGGTATTCTGAAGTTGGATTTCTGTTTCTGTCCTCTGCATCTGTCATTCTGGTCTTTCCTTGTCATCTCTTTCCTAAGAAATATGCAGGAAGTTCTCACATTTTATTTCACATCATTTAACTCAGTTTTCCACGGTATTATTTCCATCATATCATGTCAGTATCAGTTTACTCCACTGTAAACTTTTCTCTTACCAATGCCACTCTGTGCTTCTTGCTAACTTTTACGGACGTTAGTCATTGATTTCATTTTCTGCACTGTTTCCTATAAGCACCATATTATTATGGTTTTTCTCCTCCGTATTCATTTCTTCCTCTTTGCCTCTTTTTCCTATTCCTTATACTTACCTTTTATGTTTCTTTTTCCTTCCTTTTCTTCTTCCTTCATTTCCATTGTTTATTTTTTGTTTTTAATTAGTCATTCTGAATAAGAAACTCTAGTGTGATGCTTTCGTTGCTCCACTAGCATCTGTTTTAGTCGACTTTCTGTTACGGTAACAAAAATAATTGAGATAATTAACCTACGGAGAAAAAAGGCTTATTCTGCTTGACAGTTTTGGAGGTGCCAATCCATGATCAACTGATCCGCTTGTTTTAGACGTGTGGTGAGGCAGTGCATGGTGGAACATTTCATGTTGGAGCAGGGTTGACGTGCTCCTCATGGCCAGGAAGCTAAAGAGAGGGAAAGGAAGGGAGGAAGGGGCAGGGGTACCACAATCTGCTTCAAGAGCATTCCACAAATTCTTTAGGTCTAAGGAATTCCACCTTGGTCTCACCATTTAGAAATTCCACCACCTCGCGATAGCACCACTCTGGAGACCAAAACTTTAACGCAGGGGCCTTTGAAGGACACAAGATCCAAACCATAGCATCATTCAAGCACAGAGCTGCTCAAACCTGCCACTGAAGGTTGGGTTAAGAGACAACATCAGACCAATCCCAAAGACCCTGGCAGAGCTCCAGCTAGCATGAGTATTCTAGGTGAGGAACGAATCCGTTTCTACCCAAAACAAGGGGTTCAGTGGCCACTGCCTTCAAACACCACAAGCCTGACTCTTCCCTTGGTGGGTTCGAGCAAGGCTCCAGAGTCAGACATCCTGGGCCAGTTTCAACTCTTGCTAATCATGTGAATCTAACCAAGATCATCAATCTTTCTGTACTTTGATGTCCTTATTTTTGAAATGAAAGCAGTAACAACCCCTGTCTCACAGCATTGTCCTGAAGAATAAATGAAATAATGAACGTAAAGTACTTTCTTCAGTAATGACAATATAGTGAACAGTGTGCCATCTGTTACTCTGTACTTTTGGGAGACATATCTTTTAGGAAATGTATTCATTAGCAAGAAAGAGTGATTCATATGACAAGAAAACTATAAACCCACAATCAAGATTCCATGTTGATTTAGTAGCTCAAGGCTACATAAAGGCCAAGGCGTGGATTATTTTCTTGGTCTTTAGGTAAAGATTACTACATCTCCAGCCATCACATCCACATTCCAGGCAAAAAGAGCAAGGAACGAATAGTATATGCCATCATACATACATACCTGTAGCAAAAAGGCAAAGCAAAGAAATTCTTTTTAGGAATCTTGTTTCACATTCAAACTTCACTCTCAGAGAGCATAGAAAGACAGTTTTGACCTCCCAATATATATAGTAGAGGAAAACAAAAGTTAAAAATTATTTTCCTTATTCTGGTTACATTGACATAGGATTATATATAATACTTCCAAATATTTTATTGTAAATTTCTATTAATCTTTGTTAATCTTTTCCTGTATGTATATAGTATATAATTTTTTAAAAATAGAGACAGGGACAGTGAGAGAGAGAGAAAGAATCAATTTTGTTAATTTAGTTTTTCATGTAGCTTTTGTTGCTCTGACACCTTGTGTACATGGTGTTGGAATTCGAACCCACATCCTCACGCATGGCAGGCAAGCACCGTAACCGCTGAGCCACCACTTCAACCCCTATGGTGTATAATTTTTAAAATATTATTTGTTGCCATTTATGTCTAATAACTAGAAAGACTCCCAGAAATTGATAAAATGAGCCAAGAGTCGCTAATATAGTCATAATTACTTCAAATTCTAGAATCTAAAATACATAGTGATTTATAATAAAGCATAAAATTAAAACTGAACATTCAAAAAGCTTGTTAAAAATATACATCTTAAGAAGCCCATAGGAACACATCATTTTAATCTTTTATATTTTTTAGGGGAACAATGGAAGGAAAAAAGGCTATAAAGAAATGTAGACTAGTATTAATAACAGGGAGGGCTGGAGCTGGAGCTCAGTGACGGAGCACTTGCCTGTCATATCTGAGGCCCTGGATTGAATCCCCAGCACCAGACAAAAATTAACAGCAACAATAACAGAGATGTGGCCAACTTTTTCCATTGCTGTTCAAGGGTTTAACTGCTGGCTTTTGAGGGAAGAGCCCTGCAGATTTTGAACTCTGTAGAAAGGTATCAAAAGCATTTTAGACTGGAATTCAGTTATGTGAAGAAGTTCCAGTCCTCATCCTCACATTTGATACTATGAAGCACTCTGCTGTCAAACCAAAGAACAGTCACCAATGTCACTGCATCAACCACCAACCGTGAAGGGGGAAGATGGCCACAAACAGAAATCACCACCATCAGAGCGGGTGCAAACACTTATTCCCTGACCAGTTTAGATTTGGCCTGCACATTGACAGATCTTGGTAGCATTATTATTTGACTCAGCAGAGATCTACCAAGTGCCAAAAGTGATTTTTTGTTTTATGATAAACTAAAAATCATATTATTAAGACTTAAAAACATGGAAGAAAACCCAGTTTAATGAAATGGTGATGCATGAAATGCTAGTGTAAATTCATAAAGTCATTCTTTTGAATTCTCATGGCATGGTAGGCTGTTAATGTCTATAAATCATAATGGCTATTCAAAGCACTTTACATTCATTATCACAAAACCCTGCAACCACTTTGCCGGGTCAGTGGTATTGTCTCTAATGTTATTGCAGAGGAATCTGAGTCCAGAAGAGGGTCAATAAGCTGGCCAGTGTGACACAGTTAACAACAGAATCAAATCGTGATTCACCCTAGGTCATCTTCACTCTAAAGCACAATTTGAACCATTCTCATGTGATTAGAGACTGTGTTTATTATTGCTTTGAGAATGAATCTGGATAAGAAATAGAAATACATGAGGGTGCCAATGTCTTCCTGCAGAACTGAACTTGTTCACCTACTTCATATATTTACTCCAGCCAAGTCCTGTGACGCCTTCCCATGAGTGGAAAAGGTTCATGTGAGCAAGAGTTTCCCACAAATTGAATTTAGAGAGGAAATGTTCCTACTGTCACATCTTATCTACCCTAAAATATTTTAAAGTTTTTGGACAAAAATGAGGGCTGGACCTAGATTCTGGGTTCTGGGTTGAGTAAAGAGAGGACCGATATTCAGGGTATGACTGTGGGAGGGAATTGGATATAAGGAATACGGTTTGGGAGCTTCCTGTTTGTGACTTGAGTTCAGTGCATGACATTTATGTTAATGTGCTTCTGTATGACCGTTCCTCAGATTTGATTCTAGAAGAGTTTACGTAGAAAAAGATTTAAGGGAATGGTTACTGAGCATGCAAACTAAATATGCTTTGGTAGCAGAAAACATAATTGTGGTCTTCTGTTCTTTTAGGTGTAATAATAAGTATCTGAGAAAATTTATCACTGTACATCAGGAAGTTTCTTTTCTTTTTTTTTTTTTTTTTTTTGGTACTGAGGATTGAACCCAGGCGTGCTTAACCCCTGAGCCACATCCCCAGCCCTTTCTAATTTTAATTTTAACACAGGGTCTTGATAAGTTGCTTAGGGCCTCAATAAATTGCTCAGGCTGGCCTCAAAATTGCCATTGTCCGTCCTATCTCAGCCTCCCAATTCACTGGGATTACAGGTATACCCATCAGCAGCTGTATTTAGAGACCAACTTTCTTGACCTTTGCTTTAGACTAAATTCATAGAATCAGAGAATGGTTTCACAAGAGAATTAAATAATAATTGGACTTGGGTGGTTCTGACCCAGTCTTTCCTTTTCTTTCACCTTTTCGCTTTGGTTCAAGTGAGGGTGGATCATAAGCGGGCATCCTGGGATACCAATATAGTCACATTTCTAGAGCCCCAGTGGCCTAATGCATAGTCACATTTCTAAATCTTGAAATATTATGAATTGTGTTTCCTGATACTGCAATCCAACTTTAAGCCTGGAGTTTTTGACTTACAGTAGTACACAAAATGAACACACTCTGGCTTGTGGTAGGTCTTGACAATCTCACGATCCTTTCCCCTTCTTCACTACCTGAGTAAAGAAGATCTAGCTTCCTTTGTGGAATGGTGTCTATTGTATCTTTGCTCCATCATTTGCATGTCCTGGATACAATTAATTTTTGCCAATCACATCAGGCTTTAAACACTTTCTGCCTAACTTTTGTTGATTCTACTCACAATAAATTCATTCCCATAATTACTGGTTTCTTTAGCATTGATACAGTAACATTAGTTTTCTGCCCACTTGTTCCTATTTATGTTTTACATACTTTTAGAAAACATGAAAGGAGGTTGGATTTGTCTTGGATTGTTTTTGATTAATTTAGGAAGTTGGATATTTGGCTGATTGCTGATTGGCCATGCATTTCCCCGTTGATCTGGATAAAACTTAATCATTTCATTAAATAGAATTATTCTTTTATTAAAGCAGATTATCCTGCTTAGAAAATGGCTTTCATTGTGTAGATTTTCTGTGGCTTCTCTTGTTGGTAAATCCTCCTTCAGTGATGTGTATCTGTTGTCCCCTTTATCAGTTACCATTAAATTACACATAATGATAGATCCTTTGGGGACCTGGGGTGGTCTTTCTTTTTAAAAAGTTCAGGTGAGTCAGATACCCAAGATTTCAAATTGGTCTTTGTTTTTAAGGACCACCAAGTGCAGGTTTATTTCAAACGCACATCTGCAGAATTATCTGGAAGAACTCTTGGTGAGGGATTTTTTTTTCTTTTTTAATATAAGTGCTAGCAGTTGCACTTGGAAGCTTAATAAGAAACACTACACAAAATGTCTCTCTTGGGGCATGTCCTGCTTCTCCTAAATCTCTTGTCAGGCCTGTGAAATACTTTGAAGTGCTCAGAACAGTAATGTAATACAAGAACAAGGTAGTCATATGTCATTGACTGTCCTGCTTTTGCCGCTGTTAACTAGAAGTGTTTGAGGGTAGTTTCAACAAAGCTTCAGTGACGAGAAGAATTACCTAACCAGGCAGTGCACCATATGACAGTGAGACCATGGCAGGCAAGATGACAAATTTATAACAATCATGCTGTAAAATAATATAATCATGTTATGACACATCGTGTATGTTTTAGTCACCCTTTTTTTTGTTGCTGTGAACAAAAGACCTGACAAGAACAATTAGAGGAGGAAAAGTTTCTTTGGAGGCTCACAGTTTCAGAGGTCTCAGTCAGTCTACAGCTGACTCCATTCTTTGGGGCTTAAGATGCAGCAGAATATCATGGTGACAGAGAGGCAAGGAGGCAGCTCAGGTCAGGACACCAGGAAGCAGAGAGAGAGCTCCACTCACCAAGGACAAAATATTTCCCTTGAAGGCATATCCCCAGTGCCCCACCTACCAGCAGCTACCACCCAGGTAGTCCTTTGGATCAATGCACTGATTCTGCCAAGGCTCTCATAACCCACTCGTTTCACCTCTACTCTTTCTTGCATTGTCTAACACATGATCTTGGTGGGGAGTACCACATATCTAAACCATAACAGTAATAGGAGTATACATGTCAAATATGTTATAAAAACATTGTGATTTTCCTAGTGTGTTATTTTTCTCTTTACCTTCGTAGACTGCGAACGTTAGGCCTTTAGAACCTACAATCTAGATTAAGAACCTCCTGAATACCACAGTGGATAAAAATCAACCACATGAGCTGAGAAGCAGGGTGTATATGCAGATGTGTGACCCTGAGAAAATGACATCCCATACTCAGCTTCTTGATCCATTTTTCAAAAGAAAGGCCTGAGAAGTACTGCATGTGACCCTGTGTCACCTTTATGGATCGGTTCGGAAACAGCGTTACCTAGTGATTGATAGCAGGAGTTCGGCAGCCAGGTCCAGCTGGTTTGGACTCCTGCTCTAGCCCTTATTATCTCAGTGCACTGGAGTGACTGCATGTAATTTGAAGCCTCAGTTTTGAATTTGTGAAATGAGAATAAGAATATTTCCTACATCGTGTCATTTTCAAGATTCTACAATAACACAGCATGTAAAACATACAGTGCTTGGCTCTGGCACGTGCCTGCGTGCCTGCTGAGTGTGTTATTATTACAAGGTCAGTAAAAGAGGCAAAGCTTCATAACTAGAAAGAACATGTATCAACCATCCCCACCAAAATCGTTTCATTTCATTGCTTTGAGAGACCACATGCAGATACACAGCTCTTGCAAGCATTTAGAAATGTTGCTTTTGGTGTATACTGTTGTTGAAAGAGAATTGTTAATAAATCCAGGAAGAAACTTGAGGGGCATGTACCAGAACTCCATGTGGTTTATCATGGGGTGGTGGCCAGCAAGCTCAGGGTTGAGAGGTAACACTCTTATTCTCGAGGTCTGTTAGATTTTTGACCGCTCAACTGTTGCTTGCGCTAAAACTCTTTAGTGCTCGGTCCTCCTGATTTTGAAAAGGAGAGGGGTCTTGGTTTTCTGAGGCCAATTGAGTGTGAGCCCCAGGTATCTGGTGGGGGGAGTGACCTATAGAGGGTCCTGCACTACTGTCATGGGTGTGCTGTTCCCAGCAACAGGGACTCAGCCTATCTGAGTTTTTGCTCCTTATGTGGATGCTCCATTACCAAATCTTTTATAGTTTGACTCAATATTCACCCCTTACATCATCATCTCTGTGAGCATAAATACAAATCAGAAGTAAGATGCAGTGCAGGACCCTGAGTTGGATCTCCAGTACTGAAAAAAAATCAACAAAATAAGATGCAAATTAGACTTCACCATAAACAAGAGTCCTCTTCGGATACCAGCAATAAATAAAACATGTGTGCCAAAATTAACCTGTGACTACCTCCTGAGCTAAAGAGTTATCTTTCCACAGGTGGAAACACCACTGATTCCAAACCCATTGGTTTACAATATTATCTTCTTTGTTTATTTTGGGGAAATTCAGAAAAAAATTCAAATTACATCATTTCCAAAGTTGTATGCATTATGAAATGTCAGAAGAAAGTTATCCAACCCCCTCCTTCTTTCCACGTGTAGTTCCAATTTCCTGATGCCAATTTCTTCCTTCTAATTACAAGCACTCCAAGAAGAACTAGTTTTTGCAACTCAGCATGAGAACAAGTAACTCTTATTTCTTCAGGCTGAGTTGAATACAGGAGGCTTCCTGAATCTTCCAGAATACAGCTGCCCAAGGTACCAGATAAGTGTTCCCTGTTCTATTTTACATATTTTATAAGTAGTGCTAAGGTTCAGTAGGGCATTGCACATCTCCCTGTGGTCAGAACCCTGTGCTGGATATTTCTGAAGGAATCTTGCCCTAGTGATAAATAACATGTTAACATACTTCTTTTCTTTTTGTCCTAAAGGGTAAGACTTAAACTATGGGTGTTTTAACAGTGTGTTAATATTTTTTTAAATTACTAGGTTGATTTAGATATAGTTGTTAAATCCAAGTGTATCTCTTGTTGTCCTGCTGTTTATTCATGGGGGGAATCTTCCCAAAGGAATCTTCCTTTGGGAAGATCCTGCTTTATCATAAATAAGTAGCTGGAACATCTTCCAGAAAGCTATTGTGTGGTCTCTTTTGCCCTTCACCCAAGTAACCATGCTGGGAAAGAAAGAGGATGTGACCATCACATCTCAAGCAGAGTCTAAGCATCTTATGTTGAGGCCAGCATTTAGAATATCCATGTACTCATTTTCTCATTTACCTGAGAGCAATGCACTGAGCCTGCTGAATTATCGTGTGAACCAGAGTTAGTCAGCAAAGGACCCAATCATGCTATTTTGTTATAGAAGCAAAATTTCCCTTTATTCTGAGCTTTACCATGCACCTCTGTCCCCTTCTTGAAAGTTTCCTGCCCTACCAGCTTCCAGAATTGGTTCCTAACAAGTGTTGTATCCAAGCAAAATGAAAACAATTGATTTCATTCTTCTCATATTATTAAAATTCCTATAGTTAGGTTTTAATTTCCTGAATATAAGCTCTTTTGCTCATGCAACCTCACAAAACAATCTAAAGCCAATCTTATCCCCTCTGAAAACTTTGAAAATGACAGTACTCTCTATTTATTTTTAGTCTGAGGACATAACAAAAAGGTATCAGATCAAAATTCAATTTCTCTTTTCTTTCTCTGCTTTCTTCATATTCAAAACACCAAATGAGATCATTGGCTTTCAGTTTAGCAAAATATTGTGCTATCTAGTACTTCTTAATAGCTCATTATACACCAGGCACTGTGCTAAGTAATTGGCCTTGGTTTAACTGATTCAATCAGTACAATAAAGTAAAGAAGATTGGGTATCCACAGTCTAAGTGAGGAAATTAAGACTATGAGAGGTTAATTTCACATGGAAAATGAAGCAGCTGGAATCTGATTACCAGGCCTCCTCTTATTAGGAGGTCACCCTCCAAATCTTGTCATGTGATAGGTCTGATGAGAAAAAACAAAGTGGTATAAAGTAAAGTACTGTTTAGGCTTCCCCATGAAAACTGGCTACAACTAAAATGCGTTCTTGCGTGGCGTGCAGAATCCCACTGTCCGTATGTGAGCACATGACGCAGACAGAGAGTAATTTTCTCCTCCCCAAATGTTCTCTGGCCCATTCTTGCAAATAGTTCTACGAGGAAGGTGGTGTGTATACTTTTTTTTTTTTTTTTTAAGAGAGAGGGACAATGAGAGGGAGAGAAAGAGAGAATTAATTTTATTTAGTTTTTCACATGACCTTCATTGCTCAGACACTTCGTTGTGTATGTGGTGCTGGGGTTTGAACCCACCTCCTCGCACATGCCAGGCAAGCGCTGTAACCGCTGAGCCACCACCCTAGCCCATAATTACTATAACTTTTAGATAAAGGATTGTCACATCTAAAACTCAAGACTGAATTGAACAAGTGTCCTGATGAGAATTACATGGTGCACTGAATCATATGCCTTCTAGAAAATGCATATTCCTTGAAAGAGAAAAAGAGCTCTGCGTGTATATACTAGATTCGCTTTCTGTCTGTTTATGACCAGCATTGGATTCTCCAGCGAACACGTCTCCTGTTCAGTCATTGCCGTGTGTCCTCCATTGCTAGCAGCCATACAATCTAGGTATCCAGTGACTTAGCCTAACAACTACAAATTCCAAACTAAGTTCACCCCCATAGTTGTCTGTGCTGTGGTGCCCAACTGCAGTTCCATACCATAGTCTCTCCTTCAAGAGTGAAAATGAGGACTGGATTTTAGTTGAGATTTTCCCATTTCGCATGTGTATATTACAAAGAAGTTTGAATATTGCCAAGTTCTTTCGTAAACTGCAAGTCCATTACCTAGCTACATGACTACGCAAGGAATGTTCAGAGGCCTTCCATTTTGATTGTGCATATTGTCGATTTCCAGTAACGATGCAGACTTTTATACCAAGTACGACAGCGTCATAATGCGCAACCATTTTGCTGAGGGAACTGAAAACCCTCGCCCTTTTAAACACCGAGTTACACTGGCTCTGATCCTATTATTTCTTCAATTTAAGGTTACATTTTCTGCCTCCCATAGACTAATGTCACTTCTCCATGTTGAGAACAAGGACAGCATTTGGCATTTGGTTATCCCAAACCCAAATCTTTGGCCCTTTGTTTTTAGTACTTTGCCATTTTGATTTTGCTTTTTTAATTTGCTTGTGACTCTCTCTGCTTCCCACATCTTTTTTTTTTTTTGGTACAATGATTCTTACCTTGTCTTTCCCCAGTCCGTTTCTGACCTGGAGAGACGTACAGCATGTTATTGTCAGGACTTCCCGTGCGGGACATTTGAACGCTAATGACTGGAAAACCAATGCTGCTGGTTTTAAGGGTGAGAACTTCTTTCATATTCTGTCACAGGCAAAATATTTTTATTTTTCCCCCATTTTAAATGGAGAGCAGGAAATAGAACTCCTCAAACAAAATTTTAAATTTTGTGCTCACACATAAAGAGCTTGATCTCTTAGTAAATAAAAGGCAGATTGATATTTTTTTGAATTAAAACCACACATATAAGGCAGACTCCCGTGGCTTCCCACATCGTAGGTCAATTTTTTTAGATCAAACAACTCCCACGTATAGTCAGCTAATGGGACTCCTCGTTGACTTTTGCTGTCACTGATTATCTGAGCTGTCTTTTAACAATGTATTTTAAAATTCCTTGCCTTCTGTAGTTATTACTTCCTCTTAAATAATAACCGATAGATATTGTTCGTGTCACTATAGCACTATTAGTCCATGCATTCTATAAATTTTTTTTGTTTTTTTTTTAACTTCCACAAACAGAGCAACAGGAATACTTCTAAGAGATGTTACTTTATATAAACTAAAAGTTCCTGTGAAGCTTTGTGTTGTTCAGTCCTTGTATACTCGTGCACTTGTATGAAAAGTGTTACACATTTTTCCCATGGCTAATGCAAATTATATTTCCTTCCACTGGTCTTATTAAAAAGTATCTGTTTTGCTTATTGCCATAGATAACACATGTTGTAATGAAAGGAAAATAGCACATATATTCTAAAGATTAGTATATTTACTCAATTTGAAGATGACCTAAGTTTAATCAACTAAGTTTTAACAAGATTGCTTTTTATCACATATATAGTTTTAAACTCTCTCCCAAATAATTTTAATATTATAACATAGACCCCTATAAATAAAGAATAGTGTACCATAGCATAGGGAATATCTACTTAAATAAAATCCCATTCCTCAGATTGTAGGTAATATACTGAAAAATTTTGAGCAAGTCATTTAATTTCTAAGGGTCCTAATTGCCCCAATTTATAATTTTAGAAACTGAATAATATTATCTACATGTGATATCTTAAATATTCTCTTAATGTACCCTTAGGGAATTATGCCTAATATATGCAAATATTCATGTTGGAATATACATTTTAGTTTTTTATAAATAACTTATAATAGACTCATGCATAGCTAGAACCTATAAATATGGCAGATAACCAGTGACACATAAATAATTCTTTAACATTTTCACTGAAGGCTTTGCTCCATTTTTTAAAAAAAGACTGCCCCTTTGCTTTTGCTTTTGAGTGTTAGCAAATACCTTGTCCATGCTTGTAAAGTACAAATCTCAGCAGTGTTCGATGAACTTTTTCTTCTAAAGAGTTGTAAATACCTGGTGGGGTTCTATTCTCTGAAGCCCTAATCAACTCACTTGATCCCCAAATTGCAAAATTATTTGAAATTTCAGTTGTTCTGGAAAATCCAGAATGTAATTTGCCGTATGCATCTTTCATCTTGATTAGCTTCCACATGCTTCAAAGGACCAACGCATAACCTTGGCTGGTTCAAGGCTAGAGTGAACGTTTTAGCAGAAGGTTCACAGACTAAGTACGCTGACCTCCATGAAGCTGAGGAATCAACTTTAACCCAAATAAACGCTGTAGTTTTACTTTTTCCTTTTTGGCAACTAAAAAGGAGCAAATGGTTCTAATAAAACATGCAGCTCTTTTGAAAACCCCTGTTGGTTTTGGAGAGGGGGAAACAGAGGATTTAGACTAAATCACTAGACCCAAACCTGAATCTGAAGGGGGCTTGTACACTGCTTCTGGCAAGGAGGAAATAGTATTTTACTATTGCACGTGGCAATATTTAGTATAATATTTCACTCTACTCTTAGATGGCTGCCAAGAGTAACAATTAAAGTTCGCTTTTTCATAGATGAATTACTCTGACTGGTCTGGGCTCCCAGTGGAATTATTTTGTAATTTTGTTGATGGCAAGCCCCATATTTCATCTAAACATGATCATAATGAGATGAATTTTTTTAAAGAGTTATTTTCTTCTCTACTCTAAACATTTCCATCCCCTCCCAAGTGTCTCACAAATAAAAGCGATTACAGCAGAGGCTAGCAGGAGAAGCAACATGCTTTGGGGAAGCAGAGAACACAGGTCACCAGGACCACAGGAAAAATGGGCTGACTTTTTATGAAATAAGAACTGAAAGAACAAAAAGAGCTAATGTTTGGAAGAGGTTCATGGAAGGAGAGCTCAAGAAGAACTTGTCTTTTCAATTAGGTCAGCAGACTTGTAGGCCTTGCTGGACAGGAATCCATTCCAGGCCTTTCTCCCTAGACAGGAGAATGTAAAAGGAGCCTGCCACCAAAATCCTGTGACTGCAGGTGTTCACCCCCATTCCACCCAACCCAGCCTTAACACTGAGCAAAATGTATGCATGAAATGAGTTTGGAAATCTGTGCTTCTGTGGGTTTGCTTTTGTGACCTAATGTTGAACATTTGATTTAAAGAGTAAAGGGTGGTGGATTAAAAAAAAAAAACAACTCATCTCAGTGATGAGGACATAAGTATCATCAAGGTAAAGCAGAAGCAACCAGTTCAGTTTTGGGTTTGGAAATCAATAGATATTTTCACTGATAAAGAAGGCCCGCACCCTAAACAGTAGTCTCCCCAAACCCTGCCAAATCTACTTTACACGATTTCCTTCCCTGCTTTTCTTCGGACATGCCCATATGTATGTCATGCGTCACAGCAGGGCTGGGCAATGGATGAGCTAGACAGTTGAGGACCCTTCTGAATGAAGGCAAGCTTGATCCAGACTCACCCACTTGGGGTGCTGTGGACATGGAGCGTGAAAGGCGTTCCCTGTTCCTGAAGCAGCAGCTGGCTTCCAGCCCTCAGGTACTCATGCAGTGAGGAGGTTGACCTCGAAAATAGGGAAGAAGGGGGCTTCTCTGCTGACTCATCTCTGTGTTTCTCTGAGAGTGGTATTACCCTGGAGTTTCACACCGATGAGCGAAGAACCCAGAGCTTTTCCTCTAGTCCTTGTGTTCTTGTAGTAGCTCTTTGTAAATGACCCCACCGTGAGATGAGCCCACAATGAGGGAAACCCCCAAGATGCAAGCCACACTCAACAGGCTGATGCTAATGGCACTTTCATTTGCAGCAATTTTAATAGAACTAAGATTATTCTGTCCTGCTGCTTCCTGAATAATAATAATCATCCCATGATTAAGATGTCTTTTGTAGCATATCAGTTTTTCAGAATAAGCATAATCCATTGACTATTATATTATGAAAACTGACAAAATATCAATTTGCCTTGTTCATCTTGTGAATAATTCTAGCTAAATTTCAAACAGCACCTTTTGACTTTATAACTCCTCCAGAGATAGTTTCTCGAGAAATACATGGGATAAATATCATGCATCAATGAAAGAATCTACTTGAAACTGTGCATGAGAATAGGAAATTATTTGACTTAGACCAGATGAACAGGTGTGATATTCTGTCACTGGAGAAATGAAATCTAAATTCTAGCACTTTGCTACTGACCAACATTTGTAATGCCAGGAGATGATTCTGGCATTAAGCTCTTTAGGATTTTGTCAGGATTAGTTCTTTTCTCCCTTGATCTTTTCCCATTTCTTTTATGAAAATGCTTTTGTTTTGTTTTATTTTGTTTTGTTTCTATTCTTCTTAATCTTCCCTCTGTGCTCCTTAGAATGTATCAATTAGCTATAGAAGTAAGGGCTTTTTTCATCTGGGTGGTTTTCTTCACAGAATTTATGCTGTCTCTTTTTTATTGATGTTTCCTGAGCAACTTCAACACATGTTGAAGTTCAACATGTGTTGAAGTGCACCCAGGAAGTGGGTGGAAATATCAGGGATTCCATGGCATTGCCTAGTCAGATCTACCCTGGCATAATTCACATACAGAAACAGAAATTTAAACAGTACCTATTTTTAGTCTTCTGAGGTCTAAGCCCCAACAATCTTCCAGGCCATTTTTGAGAAAAGTGCTGATGATCCTTCTCTCATCTTCTAAAACTCAACCCAATCTCAGCAGCAGGAGGCATCTAAGACAGAGAAACACCTGTTTGGTGTCTGATGTGTGGATTGGCCAGCTCTATTCGGGCATACAGGATTGTGGCCCCAGATTGCTGTGCCCAAGACCTTCATTTGGGCATTCTTGATAGTCTGTGGCTCATATCATTTCAGGCAAAAGTCAGTTCTTTGGGGGAAATCTATTCCCTTCTATTACTTTAATCTGAGTAACCTGCAAACCCACCATCCCACACCTGCAAATGCCTGGGCTGCACAGCCTGACTCTGACTCCTGATCTTTGGTTTGAGTATGCCTTTATCATGATAATTGTATGCATGAATGTCAGTGCTCTAGCTTTATATCAAATTATTTGTGTTTGGATTATGTGACTGTATACAGATAAACTCTCTTAAATTTAGGAACAGGAATAGACATCAGATAATAAATTAGGACCTTCTGTCATCTTTACTAGGCGAAAGATGGAAAAAATGTCATTGAAAAATCAAAAAATGACAACTAAGTGAGCGAGGTTACTACGCCTTCCATTTCACTGCCCTCCCAGACTATGTAAGTCTCTTTTTTTCTACCAGCATGTCGCTGAAACTCCCCATCCCCACTGACTTCTTCTTCCACCACAACTAAACTACTAGATTTTTTTTTTTTTTAATTTCTAACTGGTTACCTACCCACCATGGGGAAAGCAATTGACAGTCTAACATGACTTCTTAGCCTCCAAGACCTTAACTTTTAATAACCTTTATTACTTTTGATTGCCATCAATTTATTTCCATGGGTAGGACTGGTAATTTTAAGATGTTCCAATGTATCTTGAATACCTACCTGTCTTGCTTTCAGTTTGTAACACTTATTAAAAGGAATTAGAAATGCTGAAACTATTAAGCATGCCATGTGTTGAATTCAAACCAGAGGTTTTGAATTGTCTTTTTTTTATTTTTCCAAGCATATGATTTCTAATGCTGTTGCCATTTGAAAGAGTAAAGTTTCATTTTATTTTATTATTTCACTCTTCAAACAATATTTCATCTCTGCCACCTAGAATGTGGATTCGCTGCTGGTAGCTGTGGTTAAAGCTACATAATGCAACTTAATTGGTAATCTGTACATTGCATTTTTTAAAAAAGGTCAAAGTGAAATGTTATTCGTATGATTCAGGTCAGAGGTGGGATTAGAATCAGATGCTTGACTCTAGTTCAAACCCATTTGAAAATATTTAGCAATTATTACTTGGAAAGACAGAGAGAAGCAAATATATTTGATTCTATCTAATAAAATTTGCTCCCTGGAAATGCCACTATGCCACTAGATTTTCTTCCAAGATTGTATTTTACACCATTGTGCTCTTTGAACTTATATTCATTTCCTATTATTGACTTAAAGTCTTTCTTATTTGTTGGCCATTATATATGTGAGCTTATTTTCTAGCTTATCCAAAAAAAAAAAAAAAGATGTGAATCACACACAATTTAGGTATTTTACTTTCTTTAGTCTGGTGGAGATTTACCTAAACATCTACATGGGAATATAGCACCCCTGACAGCAAACCCTACTGAATCATGGCTTAAAATCTAAATTTTTATATCCATTAATCCTATCTGAATGTTCAGCTCACACCCAATAAATAACTGAGGGACAATAACTTGTTTCACAAATGAAAAGCCTTTTTTTCTGTCTGCTGGCATTTTACAGAAAGACGGTGTTAGAATTGTTAGACTTTGTTTTGGTTTTGTGTCCCTGTAAGTTTTAAACACATAGTTTCACACTTAAATCCATCCTCAAGATTGGTGGTAGATCACTTGCCTTGCGTTCACAAGTCCCTGGATTCAGTTCCAAGCACTGAAAAAAAATCCACCCTCAGAATTAAAACAACAGTTGTACTAGTTACCTAGTATCTCTATGCAAAATATAATTAGTTAATAGAAGAGAATTGTTTGGGAACATACCATGGTCTTAAGAATGAGTTAACATTTTCTGTGACTTTGAGGGGGCTAATCAGGCATTGTTGCACCTTGGTTTTTGCAGAACGTGGGTAGCTAATAGCCAACATAATGAGAAGGTTCAATTAAATGAAAGTGCTTTGAAGATAGAAAACAAACAAAAAGTTGTTAAAGTGTATTTTCATGTGCATCTATATTCTCTTCCCTAAAATAAGGATAAAGACATGGAACTATTTTGTGAATGAAAATGTTGCTTGGGGGTTGAAAATTAATTAAATGACTTTAAATGAGCTTTACAAAATGTACTAAGGACTTTATAATGCAGTTATCACTAACGTGTCTTCAAACTTTCTTATCCTATACTCGTTGTATATCAATGCTAACACAACTACACGTAAATTTTGTTTTGCAATGTTCAAATGTCACCTTTTATTTACTCTACTAAATCTCTAAGTTATTATTAGTTCCTTCTATATAGAAACTAGTGGTAGATATCTAACTTATTGTAGACTGTCAACATCCTGACAACTCTATAGTAATTAATATACCAGATAAAAGCTGTTAAGTATAAAATCTTATTTTAAAAAAAAAATATACAAAAGCTTTTGCATTTAAGAGAAAGTCAATGTTTGTTTTTGTGTAATTGCTTGAAGAAACTCAAATCACTAGCTCTAATGGGCTGGACTTTCCCAGTAACTTCTTTTTTAGTGGTCCTGGGGGTCAAACTCAGGGCCTTGCACTTTCTAAGCAAACACTGTGCTACATCTCCAGCCCTGCCCCAATAATTTTTAAAACATCTATTTCAGCACATGAATTTAGCTGTCCTTAATAGTAGCAAATCTTGATATTTTGTGGTGACAGGTGATATTTTAATCAAAGATAAAATCAACAAGCCCTAAAACCAGTGGTTACAGAGGGTGACTAGCAAGAGCCAGTGCCATTTTTGTCTAAAAGTGTTTTGTGACTAAAAGTAACAAAATGGACTTCCTTGAACCACTGATGAGTGCATCCTGAATCCAGTTCCAAAATAAGATTTTAAAAACTTAAGCCAAGATGCAATCTGATCCGGAGACTATTTTGAAATTTGACAATCATTATCTTAATTTGAGATTTCCTAATTTTGGGGAAAAAAAATCACTCTACATAGAACCTGGGTTCCATTTAAATAATCTGTGATTGAATCTCAGCTTTAGAAACCAATAAATAGTGTATCTGGCAATCTTCAGACCCTCTGCTCAACTTCATCGAGACAAATTGACACACCATGAAAAGTACCATTTTAATTGCACAGTGTGATAAATTTGACATAGATATATGCATCCATGTAGCCACCCCCACGATCAAGGGGTAGATCACTTCCATGACCCTGAATGCTCTTTTGCTCTCCCTCCCTAGCTCTTGCCTACATCCACACCATGAAACCATTAGTCCACTTTCTCCCACTATATGTCAGATTCTTTTGTAGACTACCATATACATGGAATTATTTGGAACTGGCTTCTTTATTAATATTTTTAGGTGCACCTATGTCAGTAAGATACTCAAGGGTTTGTTCCTTTTTATTAATTTATTATTGATTATTTTTATTAATTTATTATTCCACCACATGAATATGCCACAATTTGTATACTCTTTCGCTTTTTCATGAATGACTTTCTTGTTTCCAGTTTGGAATTATTATGAGTAAAACTGTTACAGATAGTTGTAATATACTATTCTTTGTGTGAGCAAATTATAATCTTTTAAAATATCAGGCAGAAATAAACAAAAACTCCAATTTGATCACTGAGTCACCCCAAAGAGTGAAGGAATAATCCAGATGCATAACCGGATAGCGACTATTTCAAATAGCATGAACAGGACTTGTTCACCAAAAAGTGAGGGGCTCTTTATAGGCAGAGTGAAGAACAAGGAAAACAGAATCAATGTAAAGAATTCGGCACAATTCCTCACTCATAGGGTACATGTAGGTAAAGTTATTTTTATATGTTCTGTATCCCTCTAACATAACATATTCAGTTAATAGTCCATTCAGATTTTTGTATAATGAAAATCAAGCACATAGATATTGGTATATATAGACCTGTCTGTTAAAATTATGCAAGTAGCTTAGAGATGGTCCAGCTCCATCATCCCATTCACTATTCCATAGTCACGTGTCTCTTGTGACTCCTATTTTCATCTTTGTATCATTTTCTCAATTTGGATTATTCATTTGGATTTCATATATCAGTGATTTTAGTTGAAGATTCTGGTTCAGTGTTTCATCTCCTTGTTTGTATTTTTTAAGGTTACTTGGATTTCAATAAATAATAAATAAGCTCAATAAAGGATTGTGAAAAGCATATGATCTGCTAATGATTATGAATTACACTCATGCCTTGTGTATAACCTGAATCAGAAGCATAAGTAAACCTAACGAGGGAGTGAAAGGCATTTGAGAACCTAGGCTTACTCAAAGTTTAGGAAGCAAACTTGCCTGAAACAGTGGCTTGAGTCATTACTCAATTTGAGCACATGATGCTTTTGATTATTTGTGTTTCCTGGAGGAATTAAAACTGGAGGAAGAGCTACAGAAAAACTGCAGTTCAGGGGAAGGGGGGAGCATGCCCAGAATGCAACAAAAGGGCAGGTGTGGTGGGATAAGGAAAGCAATTTAAAAGATGCTGATAGCCAGGGGACTTGGATCCTAGAGTTAGGAGTTTCATTTTATCGGAATTATGTTTTAGAGCCACTGTTGTGATCTAAGAAAGTGAGTTGGATAATAGTCATGATTTTAAAGCAAGTTGATTCTAGTTGCTAGCCGGGTATGAGGAACAGTTTTATTTCCTCGGTCGATAGTGTGAATCCATTGGTCCTGTGGTGTGCCCTACGAACTCACATGTGTATAACATGGTGACCTGTTGAAATGGATGAATATTCTCTTGTAGTGATCACTTCATATCATCTTAGTGTACAGTTGTGTACTTGTGACCTTAAGGACTGTGACATTCAGCCAAATTTGTCATCCTCTCTTGGCTTCCTTCTAAATGAGGAGCGTTTTAGAGTTAGGATATATGATCATCTTTGATAGTTCCTTTTTTTTTAAAGAAGAGAAAAACATGCTTTTTGAAATGGCTTTTTAATAAGCCCAGAGAAAAGGGAGTAGGGATGAGATTGCTTATTGGAAAATGTCAAGCTAAAAACTGCATTGAGAAGCCTTCACCAATGTCCTTTGACAAAAGTCGGTTCACTGCAACCTCAGAAAGCCACTTAACTTATGATACCCAAACTTCTTTATAACATATTGTTCTATTCTGTGTATTTGCCATAATCTAAGAAAGTAAGTCATGTTATTCTGGTTCACATATTGAGTTGCTCTATGACTGTTACACAGGCAGAAGGACAGATATATTTCAGTTTACTGATGACTATTTTTGAAGTTTTGTATGAATAGGATTTTTCTTTATCATGAAGTCAATAGTCTTAGGAAGCTGTGTTGCTTTTATGAGCCCAACATGTATGCCTTCTTAAAGTACTGTGTAAATAAGGTGATTTTTTCCCCAAATCACTTCCTTCTATTCACGTTCTACCCTCGGAAGCACCTTCGCAGCCAATGCAGAGAGTGTGTACCCAAGTTTGTTTCAGAGTTAAATATTATGAATCTTAGAAGCCTAGGATCCTCACTGTATTCCAGCCACATATCATTAGATAATCTCAGGACATAGCTAAAAATGTGAGAAATGTCTATGAGTATTTGGCAGAGCTGCCACGGTTGGTTTTACAGGTTGTTGACTGCATAACAGAACCTCACTAAAGGTTAGGCCGCAAACAAAAATCTGTCCTGGGATCCACTCACCAAGCTATGTGCACTAGAATATGAAAATGTTCTCCTTAAATAAAGCAGCACCTTTCTCAAATTCATGGAGGCCTTATGTGGGCATCCCTTTTCCATGAAATTCTGGTGTGATTTCTCTCAAATTGTTTTAAAGGTATCTATTCAGAGATGATTTTATTCATCTTCACCTTCACCCGTTGCTTCAGCCTTGACATTCACAGAACCTATTCCTTCTTAGCAAAGTAATTCAGCCTTACTAGAGTCAAATAGTTTTCAGCATGACTACAGTCAAGTTTGTAACTACTTCATCCCTCTCTATTGCCAATTTTCTAGACTAAGTTTGAAGTGAGTTTGCAGAATTTTAAGTGAAGGTGAGTGCTAAGCCCAAATCTATTGCTCTTTCCCTCATCTTGTATTTATTCACCTTTTTTGTGACTAAAGACAATTGAAGCTTCTTTGGTCAAATGTGTAATTATTTAATATGGGATCATGTTTGGGGTGAAGACTCCTTGTAAATATTGACATGTGCAGGACACATGAGCACGGAGCAGCATTGTCATCAGGCTGTCACACTGGTGTCCTCTCTACACATCATCTTTTCTACCAAAGAAGAGAGCTATAAGTGTGGAAGGGAAAGCTGTTTAAGGTGAATTGGAGAAACTACTAGTGAAATCAGTTCATGCATGTGAGTGTGGCCTCTGGCGTCTTTATGCCCAGCACAAGACTGCTGCACCAGATCGAGGTCCCCAGTCAGGGACAGAGAACTATAACTTGCTGTGACTGTGGTAAGTGCATGCTGTGGAAACTGGTTCAGGATCAACAACGTGGCCCAAATGAACAAGAGGTAAAAGAAGGGCCTTACTTGACATCTTATAAAAGCGTGGTATTAGTAAATATGGCTTGACCCATCCTTTTTTGCAACCCAAAGAGATCTCTAGATTGGTGCCAGGTTCTTTAATATAAAGCAGATCCCAAGATTCAAAAAGAAATTCTGAAAATTAACCCTGCCCTAGTTCTATGCATGCCTTCTAAGGCCACTGCATCTGATAGGCTACAGTGACACGCTAGGCCATCACTTTGCACAATTTGCCTGGATCCGTCTTTGTGAACTAAATAGATCCAGACTTTCTCCCCCTTAGATCTCAGTTCAGACTCTCTGCACATGTTCACATCTTGGTAGCCTACAGCATTGCAAGGCAATTAAACTTCTATCACACATCCCAATAATGGTTTCAACAGACTTAATTTTATAGTGCAATACCAGGAGAGAGACAGTACACCCTGAAATTTCCAGAATCATCCTTGAAAGAGCCAAAATGAAGGGTATTGTGATCACTGCTGGATGCTAACAAATGGGAAACTCGATGTCATTCTTCCAACTGTGCATGCCTGGTCAGTTCTAATAAAAAACTGGCCTACGCAGGAATATAAAATAAAGTGGCTTTTCCATATTAATATCTTCACACTTAGGGAAAATCCCTGATAGAAATGGCTAAAGAAGGTCATTTCTCAGCAAGAACAGGGGAAAGTGTGATGGGCCAGATGTTAAACTTTCTTTCCAAGCCCCACGAATTTCTTTTTTCTGCACGTGATATATTAATGAGTTTTGAAGAAGTTTTGAAGAAGAGAGCAATTTCTATGCAAAAGGCAGAAAGAGTTCCCTACATAACTTTCCAAGGATCCCCCCCCCCACGTACACCCTGCATACGTTGCAGGATTATCTTGAGCATATGATTGATTTCAGACCTTAATTGAAAGATATACTGTGCATCTTATAGATAACAGCAATCATGGATAGATAACGTAATAAAAAGTTTCTGAAGATTTTAGCTCCAATTCCTATGTCTTTGCACAAATAATTTTAATGTCCAAAAGACTTAATTTCTTACACTGTAAAATCTGAATAATACTATTTGCTAATAGGATTGTTGTGATGATTCTATTACCTGTAGGTAATAAAACATAGATAATAAAATACATATGTAAGCTATTATTTTTACCTCCCATTTAGAATTTCATCCACACATCTTGTTTGGGGTAGCATGCTTAATGTATGAACTGCTTTAATTTTCCAGGCAGTAGGACTAGGAAATAGACACTTGGCTGCATTTTCTATGTTCACCTTTGTACATTGAGCAAGATTTTTTAACCTCAATTCAGACAAGCCCTGATGCTATCCTAACAATGCATAGAACTTAACACCTTAAGTAATGTGCGTTTGAAGAAGGAAGTATCTAAATCATTCCATGCTTGAAATAGGCGAACTAATGCATCCACATATTAATTAAGAAAACTTCCATCTTCTTAAAATGTTTTTATAAAGAATGCAAACATATTTGGGATAATCCATTTAAAAAGATATCAAAATCATATACTGCGTGGCCAACTCTCATTTCTTGTACCCCTGAAACAAGGGAAGGAGTATTTTGACATCAGGCCTGAAGAGTCTCCTGCCTTGTCTTGAGATATTAGCCTAACCAACCAGACTTTTCTAAGAGAGATGCCAGCCCTAAAGAAGTGGTTCTCAAAGTTAAGTCTCCAGACCATTAATATCAGCATCACTTGAAAACTCATTTAGAAACAAATTGTTAGCCTTACCTCAAAACTCCTGAATCTATAGTGTGTACATTGAGGATAGTGTCATAGGACTGACAGTCTGCTTGCAGAAGTCCTGGGCAACTCTGATGCACATGCAAGTTTGAGAACCACTGAATTAATTCACTGTCCATATGCAAATGAATTAATTTTTCCTCTGTGCCTTTGAGTAGTTCTAATGAAAGGCCATCCTTAGAAGAAATGAAAAATGGTCCCTCAAAGCATGTTTTTTCTGCAGTTTGATAAGGAACTTATGAAAAATGCTCCCCAAATAACTCATCTTTGTCAGCTGGTTAGCCATTTGCTCCCAGGCCCACTCACTCTCCTTTCTGTCAGTGGAACCATGACTTAACTTCTGTTTTCAAACTTCATATCTCCTTCTTTGGAGCGGGAAACCATTTCCAGTCTCCTGCTGCTTTAGTTCTGTAACTTCCTGCAAACCTGTTTCAACATCTTCCTTCGCCCATCCCTGCTGGCCCTATCCCTAGGCCTCAAGTCTTCCTCTAGCTTTTCTCTCTTATCTCCCCCATTTTACAGCTCTCTTCCCTTGCCTTTTATGATGCAAAGATAAACCCTTTATTCTTCTCTGACCTTTAAATTCTATTACTCTTCTTTCAGGTCCCTGACTTCTTTCAATTATAAGTGTCAGCTCCTTGCTGAGGATTTTCATTTCTACATCTTTGTCAGTGACTTTAACATCTGGAATCTCTTCACCAGGCTTTCCATCTGGCATTTAAAATTTAGAACTTTCAAAACAACTTTTCCCCAAAGCTTACCTCTCTAGTCAAAGAATACGGAGCTGCCCATTGCCCTTTTCACGTTGCCTCTTGCCTCGCTTTAGTCACCTACATTGTGGAATTGTGAAATTCCCTTGCTCCTTTCTTATCTAATCTCCTGTTTCATTGATCATTTCCATGTTATAGTCTATGATCTCCCAAGTCTCACGATCACAGCAGCTAGTTTCCTGCTTCTGTCCTGTGCCCTTGGATATCCCATATTACCAATGCCAACTCCATCTTTCTAGAATGTCAATAACATGACATTGTTTCCAGCAGGAATTCCATTCATTGCCTCCACATTAAATCTGACTGTGTATTCAGGCCCACACAGCGTTTTTGAGAAAGCCACCATTCCATATACCCTAATCTCAATATTTTTGCTCCAAACTACTCAAAGATAAAAGAGCCCTCTCACGAATTATTGCATCCAAGAAAATATCCATTCAACATCAGTGGCCTTTTCTGAAACTTTACAGAAATTTCACTCTTATTATCTGTTAAACTTAAAAAATTATGTGAGTGTTATGTCAATGAAAAGAATGTTCATGAAAACCCTAACATTGTGCCTGAACCATGGATGGGTAAGAAGTGACTTTCCTTCGGCTGAGAGCAGTTTCTGCTTTGTGCTCTGTGATCATCACCAGTGTCAGTGGGTAACAGTCAGCAGCAGAGGTACAGATGAATGAAATCGCCAGATTTTAGCAACCACTGAGAGAAAATGTGCTCACTTGAACTGAATACCAACTAGATTTTCTTTTCCTTTCTTTTATGGGAATATAAGGAAAACAAGCAAAAATAAGGGGAAATTAAATGAGGAATTTTCTAAAAATAATATGTGAATAACACAAAAAGGAAGATCTCATGATGTTAATTGCCCAGTTTTTTACCAGGAACATCCAAGCTGGGGAACAGACCAACCTTTAATTAGCTGTGATCAGAAACCCTTATATATTGTTTCATCTTGTTCTCATCTTAGTCTAGACAATCTTACTTTCCTAAAAACAAGCAAAAATACAATCTGGAGATGTCATGGACTACATAGCAAGGTCTTGCCACGCTGACAAAAATGGTTTTCCTACCTCCGTTTGAGAAATACTGGTTTAGTACGTCAAGCAAATTACTTACTTATAACCATGTTGTAAGCAGATAAAAGAGAACTGGCCAGGGAAAAGAAGAAAATAATTTGACTTCTTTTTCTTTCCTTAAAATAGAAAAAGAACCTTGAGAATAGGCAGACATATAGCTTTATTTTTATCTTAATTCTGCAAATTTAACAAATAATAAATATATACTTCTGTACATGCATATGTAATATAATAAATTGTGTGTGTTTGTAAATATGTATACATGCACATATGTAAATGTAGAAGAGGCACTCGGCAGTGTTTTCCTAAACTCTTACTATTTCATCTCTGAAATGATGAGCCCATATGACTACCTACAGCTGCTAAGCAAACCAATCCCAAGGGAGCTTAGAGTTACAGCCCCAACAGACAGCCCAGTATCTGGAAACTTTCCACAGACAAGACGTCAGTCGCGCTGGTGATGGCCGGCATGTTTGGTTCTGGCTGGAGTTGTTACTAGAGACTGAGACTTTAGAAAGAACAAGGGGAAAAAAATCCAAGCAGCAGAATTCAGGAACTGGTTGCTCCATTTTCCTACCCCAAGAAAGTTTATGTTTTGTGCTAAACAGCAGAAGAAAGCATAGCAACTGTCATTCTGACGCTAAGATGCTTATATGCCTTTTGCTCTGAAATTTAAAAGATTATACACAATGAAGAGAGAGATGCCAAAAAGAGGGAGAAAGGCAAGGGGAGCCACGGTGATTCTGGGAACACCTGTCTGAGATGGTTAGGTGTGAACTGCTGGTATCAGGGGACTGAAAAGCATCACTACCCACTTTTTCATAATTAGCAGGTTGCATGTTATATTTGCAGATATACTTGTTTATTTTTACTTTAGAAAAGTGGCACTTAAGCATTTACATTTTGCAGCAGGACATGGTGGGTCAGCAGTGTATCCCAGGCCCTCTTGGTTGTGCCCTCCTCCTATCCCGCACGTTTGGCCTGGTTTGATTAATAGGTGCAGGGCGTGCAGGTCCCTGGTGGTAGCAGCTGTTTCAGAGCAGGTGGTTCAACACTTTGAGGATCAAAGAGCACAGAGGTGGTAGGACACCAACAGCCAGCACTGCTCTTTGATCTCTGGCTTGGAGTT
The DNA here is from genome assembly GCA_004027875.1 of Aplodontia rufa. Lineage (NCBI taxonomy): Eukaryota > Metazoa > Chordata > Mammalia > Rodentia > Aplodontiidae > Aplodontia > Aplodontia rufa. The sequence goes on from PVKS010005029.1 coordinate 67,207, forward strand.
TCTACCCAACCCCAGATGAAGCAGCCTCCAGCCAGGAATTGGAGGAAATGGGGTAACCACCTTTTACTGATAGGTAGATGAGAACAGAAACAGCTTGATTGATGGTGGATGGCATCCAATAGTCATGGTTGGCTTTCAGTTCTCCTGCAGCCTGGTCTGCCCCCGATTTCCTGAGCTATTTCCCACTCTGTCCACCCCTCATGACCACTTGCCCCTCACACCACCCATCCTCGAGGCTCTGGTTTTGTCATTGCCCCCAAGAATTACACTCAATTATTTAACCATCAGGTTCAGTCCCGTCCCGTGGAATGTGCTCCTTGCATCTCTCACTAACTAAATCCTACACGTGTATCAAAGTACAACCCAAATACCCAATCACTGCAAGTATTGGCTGACATCAGTAGAGTGCTTACCACACACCAGGTTCCAGTAGGTTTCTTTACATCTGTCATCTTTTTTTGTAGTGATTTATTACTCTTTCAAAGTTCATTAATGTACATTAATTACATACTTTGGTGCTTCTAATTGTTGTCTATGATATCATAAAGTTATCACTGTCTCACCCCCTTAGTTGACTGGAAAGACAATTCATTTTCTGTTTCTTTGGAATATAGGTTGAATACAGAGTAGATGTTTGGCAATTCAACTAAGTAATATAATAGCTAATTATATCAATTATTAGCTTATAAGGTTGAGTATACCTTGTCCAAAATGCTTGAGACTAGAGTGTTTTATGGTTTTGATTTTTTTCAGATTTTAGAATATTTGCCTATGTTAGTCAGATATAACCAGAGTGGACCCAAGTCTAAACAGGAAATTCATTTATGCTTTCTCAACACCTTATATAAGTACCCAAAAGGTAATTTTATGTGTTATTTTTAGTGCCCCTGCATTTTGACAGAAATCTGTCACATGAGGTCAGGTGTGGAATTTTCCACTTGTGATGTTTTAGACTTTGGACAATTTTAGATTTTGGATTTTAGAGATGTCCATCATGTACCAGTGAAGTACATTGAGATTTTGAATAATCAAGTATTGGACCTAATTTTTCAGCCACGTTTCATACATCAGTGATTGTATTCATCTTAGCAAATACAAATATAGGTTCAGGATTTCTTTCTACCTTCTAGTTACTAGATAATAATTACATCAATAATCTCAATGTGAAGAGATGCGAGAGCTCTGCACACATTACGCTCTCAGTTCTGCACAAAGTGACTAGTCTCTTAGTTGGTCTGAGGATGCTGAGTTTCTGCCAGGTTGGCAGTCTTGTGCCAACCTGGACACTTAATACTCTGTTCATCAGGAATGGTTTCCTCAATGGAAGATGCTGGCTGCACTTTTCTATAAATACTCACTAATGGACAACTGTCACTTAGTTGCATTTTTTTTTAAGTTATATGCAATATTTTGAATTTCTCCTGGGCCCCTTGCGGAGAGCTTCTGTTGTTGGATATTTGCCCTTTTTTACACCTGGATGCTGCATAACATTGCATGTGAATCTGACACAGTGGCATCAGATAGGTCGCTTCACTTCAGAAAACTCAAGTACTTGTGAGAAGTATTTTTATTTGAACCAACCTTTTAAATTATATATACAGTGTTTTACTAATAGTCATTGTAAATTCTTCATGGTATATCCATTCGGTTTAATATTTAACAACAGCAGCAAAATGATTTCAAATAGCTGGCTGCAATAAGGATAGTCCACAGCAGCCGTAGAAGTGTACCAGATTTCCCTGATTATATATAGCTTCTGCTGAGAAACGAATGATGATTTTTTTTCCTATTGAGCTTCCTAGCTTTTCTTTAGAATTAGGTTTTTAAGGCCTCCTACCTAAAGCTGTTGCTTAAGTTAACTATATCTGCTTTCAAACTATGCAGTTCCTTACTTGTGTACCTAACGACCAGCTTCTGAGCACTCCTGTTCTCATCAGGAAAAGAGAATTTGATTGCCAGAATTACCTTTTTACCTTTGTTGTCTTGGCCATCTGACTGTTTCAAGCAAGGAAACCTTTGGGTAACTGTGAATAACAACTAGCTATCCTTGGGGCTGCAGCGGTGGTTTGTGAGTTCGAATCCCAGCACTACTTACACAAAGTGTTGGAGCAACGAAAGTCTCATGAGAAACTAAATAAAAAATTGATTCTCTCTTTCTCTCACTTCTCACTGACCATCTCTCAAAACAAAACAAAAAAACTAGCTATCCTTATCCTGTAAGACAAAATATGTTCTTGAGTTTATCTGCATAAACAAGCCTATTAATGAGGTCTTAATTGCTGTTTTAGGTGTATTAGGACATGCACAATCTTGGAAGCCTAATAAAATACATATAATATGATGCAGTTTTTCAGATCCTCTTTATTAAACAGAACTTTATCATTTTCCTAATAAATTTACTTTCTGAAAAATACGTAAATAGCTTTGCTGCAAGATCTTTAATGACTCCATAGACATTCCTCATTCTTTCAGTACCTTTGCAATATTTGATATTTTTTTTTAGTCTTAATATTAAACCAGAAATGGATGCTTGCTGCCCCCACTCACAGGATTGAAAGATTCTGTTGGAACCAGAGAGGATTCTGTTCAGCACTCATTCATAGCTCTCTGATGTTATAGAATTTTGCATTTTGCATTTTGCCCAGAATGGATTCTGCTTCATCATCATAAAATTATTTCCAGGCTCAGGTTTTGCTCAAATGTGGCATGAGAAATGTGCATGAATAAGATTCCTTTTTTACAACCATATCTCAACTAGTTGTAGTGTATTTACCATGATTATACATTTGTAAAATGTGAATATTGGCTCTGTACTTGAATAAATGTCAAATGTTATTGTTAACTTTATGGAAGTCAGTAAGAAAAGAACAGACATCCTAGTAGTTACCCTTATAATTCTTCAGTACACATTTTTTCTACTTGGTTAATTAATTAAAATTTCTCCTCACAGTTTTATTCATTTCATAAATATTTATGGAAGTGAAGTGGTCCTCTAAGCCAACCTCTGCACCCACTAAAAAGAAATCATACACTTGAGCCCTTTGACTCTGTGGTATCATGCAACAGGCAAGACAGACTTGACTCAAATAGTTAAAAAAAATTAGCATTTCTGTATTTATAGGTCATTTTACTGGGTGAACTTTTTTTTATTTTAATTTTTATTTTTGAACAACCATACAAATTTTTAACAAAATAATACAAAATGTGTATAGTTTCTGTGTACTCGATTTAGCCCCAGGAGTGCACCCCCCAATTTCCCACCGGTATCTCACCCTTCCCTTACCCACAATATCTCTAAAAAGTATTAAGCTGTATAACATTACACCTTATCCGGATTTAACACATGATAATAGACCACCTTTCTGAGTGGCTAGGGTCTAGTTCCAACCTCCACAGATGAGTGGAGACATTCGACCCTTGGTTCTCTGGGTTAAGCTGATTTTACTCAGCATGATTTCTTCCATAGCCATCCATTTACCTTCAAAGGCTGCAATATCATTGTTTCTAATTGCTGTGTAATATTCCATGGTATAAATGTACCACAGTTTTTGGATCCATTCTTCCAGTGACGGGCATCTGGGTTATTTCCATAGTATAGCAATAGTATATTGAGCTGCTATTAACATAAATATTGCTGTGTCACTATAATGTGCTGATTCTAAATCCCCTGGAAAGATACCCAGGAGTGGAATAGCAGGGTCATATGGTGGGCTCATCCCTAGTTTTTTGAGGATTCTCCACACTGCTTTCCAGAGGGGCTGTACCAGTCTGCAGCTCCACCAACAGTGTGTTAGTGTCCCTATCTCTCCACAGCCCCTCCAGCATCTATTATTGTTTATTTTCTTCATCTTTGCCATTCTGAGTGGCATAAGGTGATATCTTGATGTGGTTTTCATTTGCATTTCTCTGATTACTAGAGATTTAGAGCACTTCCTCATGTATTCATTGGCTTGATCAATGTACTCTGGTGAGAAGTTTCTATTTAGCTCTTTGGCCCATTTATTAATTGGGCTGTTAGTGTTTTTGTAGTTGAGATTTTTGAGGATTTTGTAGATTCTGGATATGAGACCCCTGTCAGAGGAATCATAGCCCATATTTCTCTCCATTTCTGTAGGAAACCTCTTGACTCTTTTGATTGTTTCCTTGGCAGTACAAAAGCTTTTTAGCTTTATGGCATCTCATTCACTGATTTTTTACTTTACTTTCTTCACTTTTGGAGACATATATGGTGAACATTTTATACAATATTAAAAATTATTAGTGCTTTCAAGCTGTTTAATAGTTATTTCCCCTATTGAAACCACATTTCAAAAAAGCTTATCGGCCTAGCACATTGACTGTATAATTATTTCTCACTAGTATTTCCCAACAAAACAAATAACTTCTAATGTAACTCATAGATTTGATGTATTGTCATCCCCAAAAAGGGGTAAAAATGCAAAGAAAAAAATATGTTTTTCTTAAGCTGTGTGTCATGATTACGGATATATACACAATTTGAGTATTTCAAAATACGGAAAATCTCCGCTACCAACTAAGCTGACCACTGATTTAGTCAGATTTCCTCATTTATTAATATCATATCAGTATAAATATTTCCTGTTGACCTGCTAATCTGTAGTTTAACTGTAGCTAGTCATTCTCCTTTCTGAATATCTATTTTGAGTGTTTCATGAATAGGCCTTGTCCCTGGAGGGTAGAAATTGAATGGGAAAAGGAAACAGATTTATGGCCTTCATAAAGAGTCAAGGTGCTTTTCTACTTAATTCAAGTGAGTGCTTAACAGGCATGAAATGCTGGTGGTATTTGATGACTCTTTTTGCTAATTTATGCCCTCTTGGTTGTCAGGTAGACAGTTCTTAGGGAGGGGAGGAGCAGGAGTGAACACAGGCTCGGGTGCTCAGCAGGGAGCTGCCCAATATTGCATTGAATGCCCAGAGAGCCCTTGCCTCCCCTGCCTCCACCCGCTTCCCTATAGCCTCTAATCAGATCTTTAATCTCACTCCCCTAAACAGAGATAAAATGATGAGCTATGCTGCTTTAAAACCACTTGACAGTAGCATGGGGGACATTTGAATACTAAGCACAGGTAGAAAGCCCAGCATAACATCTTTGGTAAAAATTTCCATTTCTCAAGGAAAGAAAATATCTTAAAAGTGTGCAATGAGATGTCGTAGTCTATGGCTATATGATAAGTGAGAATAGATGAGTTACATGAGCTTAACCAAAAGGTCTCCTCAATTGTGTTTTCATAAGCCCAAACTTTTAGTTTTCTTTTTAAAAATTGTTTGTTAATTAATAGGTAATACCTATACGAGTACAGGGTGATATTTTTCATTCATGTACACAATGTGTACTGGTCAAATCAAGATTATCAACATTTCCATTTCCTTATTATTTGCTTATGTTTGGAGGTTTGATCACTTCTAGTTCTTCATAACTTGCAAAATTATCAACTCTGACACCCCAGTGTTCAGTAGAACACTGGAACATCTATCTAGCTGGGTTTCAGTATCCATTCTCCACCCTCCCTCTATCCTCTCTTCCAATGAGCTCACACTTGACATTCCTCCTGTGTAAGTTCCTCCTGTGTATCATGGGTCCTTCTGTCACTTTTCGTAAACTTCACATGACATTATGAAACTAAAATGACTTATACAGAATTGTTCATAGCAGTTACCAGCTTTTTTTTTTTAAGAAATAGAGACAATGAGAAAGAAAGAAGGAGAAACAATTTTATTTAGTTTTCATGTGGCTTTCGTTGCTCCAAGACTTCATTGTGTAGGTGATACTGGGGTTTGAATTCGCATGCTCGTGTATGCCAGGCAAGTGCCGTAACCACTGAGCCATCACTCCAGCCCTTAGTTACCAACTTTTGATGATGTTTTTAATTGATAACTTCTATTTTCTTTATTCTCCTCTGGGTGTATTTAAGATTTTTTTTACATTGAATATGCATTGCATTCTTTTTTTAATGATTGCATAAGGGGGCTGGAGCAGTTTTTCAGCAGTTAGATCACTTGTCTGGCATGCGTGAGGACCCAAGTTTGAACCCCAGCACCACGTATACAAGTAGGTGTCAGAGAACACAGAACCAGATGACAAATAAATAAAAATTGAAATATGGATCAGTGGCTCAGCAGTCAAAGCACTTGCCTGGTATGCAAGGAACCAAGTTTGATCCCCAGCACCAAGTACACAACTAAGTGTTGGAGAAATGAAGGCCAGATGAAAAAATAAATAAAATTGATTCTCTCTTTCTCTCTTTCCCGCTATCTCTTTTTAAAAAAAAGAAAGAAAGAAAGATTGCATAGTATTATTTGACTTCTCTGGTGAGTAAAGAGTAATGATTTCCGCCCCCCCTCCCAGATCCTTCTCTTTTCATCCCTCCTGCTCCCTTCCCTCTTGCCTCTTTCTTCCCTCTGACCCTCCCACATATCTATGGTTTCCCTAGATTATGTATTGCTTTGACTTTGGTGAGTCTAGTGCATGGGTTTTACTACCTTTCACCCAAGCGTGGGTTTTGCTGTAGCCTCCATAAATGAAGGAAAACATTTGACCCTTGAGTCTCTGGGTTTGGCTAATTTCACTCAGCATAATTTCTTCCATTGCCATCCATTTACCTTTGAAGGCTGTAATAACATTTCTAATAGCTGCATAGAACTCTAAAGTATATGCATAGCTTTTTAATTGAGAAAAAAATTTTTGTTTGTTTGTTTTGTACCAGGATTGAACCCAGGGGCACTTAACCACTGAGACACATCCCAGCCCCTTTTATATTTTATTTTGAGACAGAGTCTTGCTAAGTTGCTTAGGGCCTCACTAAGTTGCTGAGGCTGGCTTTAAATCTGTAATCCTCCTGCCTTAGCTTCTCGAGCTGCTGGGATTAGAATCGTGCACCACCGCGACTAGCTTAATTGAGAAAAATATTTTTAAATCATGGTTAATAAAAGTTGTAAAAGCACATGTACAAAAATCCTACATGTGTCCTTGACACAGCACAGCAGGCTTGTTATTTTTTATTGAGTATGGCCTATTTGGCTAAGTACCTGATGGCAAAATATTGAGCCCTTGCATTTATATAGTTTTTATAAGACTTTCTCATATGGGAAATAAAATAATACTTCATGAACTTAGTAATGGTGATAGGATAGACCATAATAACCCAAAATAAGGAAATTGTGGATTAGATGTTTTGTTTGCTAATAAGAATTATGTGGTTATCAAATAGCATAAAATAGAGTTATTTCTGATTCCTGGAACAATTCTTCCTTTTTTATGTACTCTGATTTATATGTGCTCTCATGTGCATAAAATTCTACTAAAGTTCCCATGAAACTTATAAGGAAATAAAAGACCCAGTTCCCAGGGCTGGAGCAGTGGCTCAGCAGTTACGACACTTGCCTGGCATGTGAGAGGATGCGAGTTCAAACCCCAGCACCATGGACACAAGGAAGAGTTGGAGCAATGAAAATCACATGAGAAACTAAATAAAATTGATTCTCTCTTTCTGTCTCTCTCACTGTCCCTCTCTCTTTAAAAACAAAAACAAACAACAACCAAAAAAAGACCCAGTTCTTATCATCAAACAGTTGAAAATGCTATTGGAATAAAAGGACACATATTGACAGTTAATTAACAGATGCTTCAATGGTGCAGATGTATAAGTGCCATTGCATCCACATGGCACATGAATGGATGGATGGATGATGGATGGACAGACAGATAATGACAGAGACAGATGGAGTGATGAATTAATTAGTTATAGACTACAAAGGAGAAAAATTTACTGGTCACAGATGGTTGACTTTTTTATTGCTCAGGAAAGACTTCAGGAAGGACAAGATAGATCAGCTAGGGCTTTAGGAAATTTGACTGTGCAGAAAGGAGGAATGAAGGAATTTTAGGTCAAAGGCTGAGCATGAGCAAAAGCAGAACAGCCTGGATCTGACTAGAAACCAAAAGAGTGGCCTCCAAAAAGCAAAAGGCTTGATGAGGAGGTTGTTTTGAAAGGAGAATGGAATGATATCATAGAACATCATGCATTTCAAGCTAATATACTTAAATAATCCATAAGCATGGAAGCTACAAAAATTTTTGCATAAAGTAATGTCATAATTACAACTGTTTTAAAGCAAAAATCTGATAGAAGTGACTTCATGTTGAATAAAAATATGAGAGTTCTATACAAAGCAGAGATTTTAAATATTCAACTGGGATTTTGAGGTATTTTAAGAAAGAATTGTGCATGTAGAGTTCACTGTATCATCACTTAAATATCCCTATGATTAATTGACATTTCTGAGCCAGTTATGTCAAATTCAACTTTAGATCAATAGGTATTCTAATTGAGAACTAACAGATTCAGAGACAAGAAACTGGTATAAAAGTCTGGAGGCCTTCAAACATCTATGTGTATACTTCGATAAATTTTGTGTATGCTAGGTAATAATTTTTTGTATATGCTAGGCAATAATTTATGTCTTCTGGGGAATTTAACCTAATTTCTAGATATGTCCAAAGAAATAGTATTTCTTGCATGTGAGTTCTACTTGCTGATAAATTATATGCACTATCATTTTCTTTAAATCTATAAATCATTTTATCTCACAAAATCAATGACATCATCATTTTAAAATGCAAATGATTAACAGTGGGCACCTGAATAAAACAAGGTGGGTTAGAATCCAACTTAACCACTGACTGACTACTCAATCTTGGCTAAGTTTCTCTCCATTCCTGAGTTTTCTCCTCCATAAATGTTGACAATAATCTCACTAACATCTTAAAGATTGTGGGGAGCATCAAACATAAGAATGTGGACAAGTACCTAGCACGTAGTAACAATTTGTAAAAGACAGTCACATTACTAGAAATAATACATAATCAATGAAAAATATACTTCATCTTATTTTTCTTGTAGTTGTTTTGATTTTCAAATCTTTGCTAGAAAGATAGCTAGGAGCCCACTGTTGTGTGTCTGGGGTCTCAGCTGAGTGACAATGTCATAGGTTGCTCCTAATCACAGTGAACCTGACCAGCCTCTTGCCTTCTGCAGTGAGCCATCTCTATGGATTTGGACTGATGGATGCAGAAGCCATGGTGATGGAGGCAGAGAAGTGGACCACAGTTCCCCAGCAACACATGTGTGTGGAGAGCACAGACCGACAAATCAAGTAATGTTTGCCGCCAGCTGACCACATGACAATGCACCGAAAGACAGAAGCCACCACAAGTCCTCTTGACAGCCCCCTGTCCCATGTGGGAGCTAAAGGCTTTTGTAGTTTCTTTCTGATTTAATCATAAAATTGTGATAGAATAACTGGATTCTAAGCTATTAAATACCCATTAGCATAACCCAGAATCCTTAAAACAAAAGCATCTCTTCACAGGGGATTTGGGAAGCCCCTTACCAGTGGACTTTCCAAAGCTTTCTGCCCTGTCAGTATCTCTATTCGATGGTGCAAGAAGTTGGAAAACTTCAAAACACAGTACCAAATGTTCTGGGAACTAAACCACATACATGTGGTTCTCCAGCAAGTGATGAAAAATGTCCCATAAATGAGACTACAGTTTATTAGTGACCGTTTGCCGAAGGTCGCTGCACAGGCTCGGAGTCTGCATTAACAGCATTTACCAAACAGTTGTGTGGAGTGGGCCCCACAGGCTAAATCCAAGGAGCTCATTCCGTCTCAGTGGCCTTAGTAGTATTTTTTTTTAAAGAAAGAAACAACTTTATTTAGTTTTTCACATAGCCTTAGTTGTTCCAACACTTAGTTGTATACGTGGTGCTGGGGTTTGAACCCGGGTCCTTGTGCTTGCCAGGCAAGTGCCGAAACCACTGAGCCACCACTCCAGCCCCACCTTAATAGTATTTTGTTCTTGGCTATCTTCTCAGAGACTTCACTGAAAAATATTTGTGAACTTGGATTATGATGAAACTATAGTCACTATAAATCTTGAGGAACTTTTTTAGGAGGCAGAAAAACTGGACTCTCTAGCAAAGAATGAGGAAAGGAAAAAACGAAAGAGGGGAAAATAAAACAGTATTCATTAAAACTTATCATGTGCCAAGCCAAGTGCTAGAAACTGCATGTGTTTTCTTCTTAAAAACTTTCTATCAAGCCAGTTGTGGTGGCTGCACACCTGGAATCCCAGCTACTCTGGAGGCTAGGGCAAGAGGATCACTAGTTTCAGGTCAGTCAGCAGGTCTCAGGTGAAATTTAAGCTTTGGCCTTGAAAAAGGAAGAAGAGCGGTCACTGATGTGAGGAACAATAGAACATCAGGCAAAGTAGACTGTGCAAATTCCTCAAGACGAGAAACTTGGATTATCCCAGATGTTAAGCTAATGCCAGTGTAGCTGGACCCCAGTGTTCTGGGAACAGTGGCACAGGGGGATACTAGAGGGGAAGACAGGAGCCTGGTGGTGCATAATCCCTGGCCTCCACTGCACTGTAGTACAGAGGTTCTCAAAGTGCATTCCACACACCAGCAGCATCACTGTCTCCCAAGAACCTGTCTTGAGACCTACTTGTTCATCCTCTCTAGGGCTGGGGCCTAGCTGTCTGTGTTTTAACAAGGGGACACCAATGCACACTGGCATCTGAAACCCACTACCTGTGTGAAGATAGTCATCACTCTGTTAAGTGACCCACTCTTTTGGGTGTTAGCACCGTGGTCCTTTAATACCCAGGGGGCAGATGTTTGTCTTACCACCTGTATACATCATTCCAAACCTCCAGGTTCACTCTGCTAAGCTTGCTGCACAGTTTGCTCAAATCAACTCCCCCCTCCACCCCGCCTCTCTTTTGCAGGACAATTCGCCCCAACAGTGCAGTGCGCTCCATCTACAAAGCCTCAGGCTGCTCTGATAACCCCAACCACCATGTCAACTACCTGGAGCACGTAGTTGTGCGCATCACCATCACCCACCCCCGGAGGGGAGACCTGGCCATCTACCTGACCTCACCATCGGGAACCAGATCCCAGCTTCTGGCCAACAGGTACAGAGGTGGCCTCTGTCACCATTGCGGGGGGTTCACAGCAATGCTCAGCTGTCCTTAACAGAAAGGGATCACTGCTACTTACTCCTACCCTGGGAAGCAACAGAGGAGCCTTTAGCTGCCGTGATCAAAGCTAACACTCAGAGCATGGGAAACTGCCCAACATCTATAGGTACGGAAAAGTATGACACTTACTAGCTGGATAATAAAAAGACGCTGCAAAAAAAAAAAATCAAAGGCTACTTGTTCTTTACCCTAAAAAAGAATTGCAGAGTTCCAGAATGCCCCCATTAAGTGTCTGCAGACATGTGTTACAGTTTAACTGACTTCTCTTGCCCAAGCACTAACTTTCCAAAGTTAAAGGAAATTCTGTTTTTTAAAGCAGGTGTTGAATTTTTTTTTCCACAAAGGGTCAGACAGTAAATATTTTGAGCTTTGTAGGTCATGTATATATCCCAACAACTCAACTCTGCTATTAGATTTCAAAAGCCACCAGGGACCATAGAAACAAATGGGTGTTGACTGTTCCATAAACTATTATTTACAGAGAAGCAGGCAGTGGGCCAGATTTGGCCTGGGGCCTGTAATATGCTGATCCCTGTTTTTAAGAGTGGCCCTTCATTCTTCTTATCTTCTTACCTTCTCACTGTTCCCTCCTAAATATTTTACCACACAGGTAAGTTACTGTAGTATATGCAGCCTTCGATCCTGCAGAAAGAATAAGGCCAGCATGTTCTAGAACGAGCTTTTCTCCTTCACTGGCTCTTGGCGTGGTTGGAAGCCTGGGAGGGAGTTGTCATAGTTGGGACTAGACAGGGGAGATCTCAGGGTGCCTTTTGGGCCTCATTCTCATCATTCTAAAGTACAAACAATAGCCAAAAGCCTAAATGCTTCTTTGATTTTATTTTATTTTTCCTCCCAAAGGAACATTTCGTGGGAGCAAAACCTTTACTTTCAGTAGCATATACATTCCAAATGAATGCAGTTGCAACCACTCACCCACACTCCATGTGGCAGTGGTGATCTTCATCAGAACACTAACAGTGGGCCAGAGGAGCAGAGAGGCCAAGGTCAATACAAGCTCATGGAACCAAAAGTGAGACTTGCTTTTAAAAATATCCAAACTTCATTCACTGTAAGGAGTGAGAAAAAAAAACAGCAATAGCATTTCTAGGTGAGAGACGAGGCGTACAGACTCTGAAATCATCAAGGGATTTTTCTTCTGTGCGTGAACTGGCTGTTTTCTTCTTTCAAAACTAACATCTTCCATCAGGACATGGTGAAACCTGGGCTTAATACTTTCAATTCTGGCAGCTTTGCCAGAATAAGTATGCAGGTGCAAGGAATGTCAGGTTTCCTTGGCATCAGATCCCCGGCACTTCCTCTGTGCCCACCTCCCAATGTAGACAGAAGTCTCAGCTGCTGCCTGCCAGGTAATTGCTGCTACCTGCCTGATGCTTCTTTCCAGCAAACAATTACATGGTTGATGGAGGTCTCACCAGCTGTTGTTACCAAAGCCAGGGAAGGTCTTGGTTTCTTGCTTTTTTTTTTTTTTCCTTTTCTTTCCTTTTCTTTACAATTATTCCTCTGGGTTTAGCTTGAAAGAGTATTCTGGTGAAATATTACAAAGGGCAAGGGTTTGCTTTACATATGTGTGGCTCTTATGCCCTGAGTCCCTTCCCCTATAGAAAAACAGTCCCTCCGCTATCGCTGATTGCTTGGGAAACTCAGTCTCTTTTGCCTCTTGGGGCTCTTCCTTCATATTTTGTCTTTCATTGTTGGCTTTCCCAAAAAAAGTGACATCAGTGGGGAAACTTGCAAGCAGAAGAACTATGGATTCCATCACAGGCATGTGGCGAATTGCGAGGTCACTGGTTTCAGGCTTACGAGCATTCTTCTGCAACTGACATCTGCTTTGTTCTTTGCAAAGTGCTTAATACAAGAGTACTGTGGAACTTGTCAGAGATGAGAGAAAGTCATCTCAGACTTTTGGTGACCTCTTGTGCTCACAAGGTTAACCTCAGTCTCCCACATTAGTATCACCTGGGAGTAAGGTTTGCACCCAGAGTGTTCCAATCTAAAACATCTTACAGAATTGCTCTTTGTACTCCTTTAACTTAGCCCTGAAAATATATAGCCATCAAAAAAGGGTAGCAACATTGGAGATTAGCACACAGGAGGCACGGAGAGTTGTAAAGGATGGTATGAATTCATTTGCTTACAGCTCCCTAAAGCTATCACTCTGAGCAGCTGAATCTTTTAAACGTGAAACAGCTGCATCTGGTCCCATCTTCCAGGGCCGGGTTCCCCAGTTCTTATTACACTTGACACTGGTAGCCTCCCTCCAACCCAGCCAACTAGAGAAAGACAGGATGATGATGAGGAGGAGGATGGTGAGGATGATGATTACATTCTTTCCTTCTGGTGTATTCTGAGGATTTCATTTTGTTAGAGCAACTCTACAGTCAAAAACTGAGTCTGACCTAGTGGCAAGGAGTCCCTGTGTCTTCTCACCTTGGTCCTGATTCAAAGCACAGTCCCAGGATAGGGAGCTGAGAATACTGTGCACAGAAAGAGATGGGTAGGGAGTGAAGGAGAGACCTACTCTGCTCCTTGCGTCCTTCATTCTGGTCTGCGAAGCACTACTCTTCCCCAAGGAAAAAGTGGATAGGTCATGTTTTAGAGGAATTCATATGCCAGAGTTCATTTATAAGAGCAATTATTTTAGTCAGCTATTACACCACTGTGACCAAAATACCTGACAAGAACAACCTAGAGGAGGGAACATTTATTGTGGCCCATGGTTTCAGAGGTTCAGTCCATGAATGGGATTCTATAGTTTTGGGCCCAAAGTGAGACCATGGCAGAAGGGTGTGGTAAAAGAAAGCTGCTTCGCTCTTGGTAACCAAGAAGCAGAGAGGGTTGAGGGAGAAGGGGTTGCAGGGAAGATGACTCCTTCTGGGGCTCATGCCCAGTGACCCACCTCTTCCTGTCCCACGCTACCTTCCCACAATTATCACTCAGTCAGCCCAGACTAGGATGTACTGATTAGGTTACAGCTCTCATGCTCTAATCATTTCCTCTCTGAATATTCCTGCGTTAACAGGAACTTTTGGGGGCACTTCATATCCAAAACATAGCAGTAATAAACGGTTTCCTTGCTTATCTTTGTTTCACAAAAGTCAAGATTTCTAAAAGAACCATCTAAAGAAAGTTAAAAGTAGGGATTATGAAAAGTTTAAAAGCAAGTTTCCCTAGCAGAGATGATTAGAGATGGAGATAAAGTCTTAAATCCAGAAAAGTTGTAATGACATACAACCTAAGGCATTTGTAGAGATTTTTTGGGAAGGAGGGAGGGGGAGGGATAAGGGATAATAATCGGGGGGGGGGGCCCTTAGGGAGTAAATCTAACATTCAGAATTTATATATATATTATATTTTTCATTAGAAGCATGTTTGATTGTTCAACAAATAAATGTCTTAATAAAAAAAAGACTTCTAAGTTACTAAGGCTGGCTTTGAACTTGGTAATCCTCCTGCCTCACCTTCAGAGCTGCTGGGATTACTGTGCCCTGTGAAGATGTAGACTTGTAGCGGCAGAGTGGTCCCCATCTCTGTCTTACTCCTCCAGGAGGTGCAACTCTTTCCTCACAGACTTAGTGTGTCCTACGCTGCACACTTAGTAGCCTATCAGCCAGTGTGGAAAACTCCCCGTGGCTTTGAAAGCCTTCCCTCTGTCCTATGGTTTGCCCACAACCAAGTGCAAACAGAAGGTTGCTGGGACCCTGAATCTGGAGGCGTGGTCAGGGTTAGCTCCCCTGTGTGATTCAAAGACTTGGAAACATTGGCCTTGAGGAGAGGAGCCCAGATCACTGATTATCTATAACCTGGGCCCCTTCTCAGTATTGAAAAAGATATGCACCCTAATGTGGAGACTGGAAAACCTGATCACTCTTCACGGCTGGCTTTGCACAGGTCTTTGGTCATTTTCCTAGACATTTCAGGAAGGAATCTCTTCAGAATTGTTTATCCCCTCACAACAGCAATTCCTTGACAGTCTGTTTTGTGCAAAGTGCTGAACACTTTGACACTTTCAAGTGGGCCGTCTGGAGCCCCTCAGTGGCTCCCTGTCCTAGCTGATGGGCACTTGCCCGAACTCCTGTGGAGAACAGCTGTTGGAGGGAGAATGTTTATCCAAGCATCTGCAGGTGCTAAATGCTGGAAGGCACTCAGAAGCACTCAGAGATCTAGTACAACTTGAGCTTTGTGCCCCATTAGCCCAGCAGGCAACCTCCCCTGGCAAGCCATGTTGATAATTTAGTGGGTTGGAGCACTGGGTCAACAGAGCAGTGCTGGAGTGGACAAATGGGTACTGCCTTCGCTCTCCTTTGTTCTCCCCTGTCCTCCCACCCTTTCTGTCCTGCTCTTGGCCTGTGTACCCTGCCTAACAAAAAGCCAAACTGAATATTCAGAGCAAATGGTTTACTTTGATGGGGACTGTTGAGATCAGGTATTTAGAGAGAAGCAAGGGGAACTTTGGTCCTTTGAAAACATCTTTAGAGCCTGGCATAGTGGTATACTCATTTAATCCCAGTAATTTGAGAGGCTGAGGCAGGAGGGATCACAAGTTGGAAGCCAGCTTCAGCAAGTTAGTGAGGCCCTAAGCAACTTAGCAACCCTGTCACAAAATAAAAGAGGCTAGGGATGTAGTGCAATAGTAAAGCATTCCTGGGTTCAATCTCCAGTACCAAAAATATAGAAATAAAACATCTTTAGACAAGATCACCTTTGGAGGAAGCATTTATACTAGAACATTCAAATTCTGCTTGTGTAAAAATTTTTCAAACAAAAACTTGTCCCATCAAATTCTTCCAGCAACTCTATTTGTTAGAATTATGGAAGTTGCCTTTTTTTTTCTTTCTTCATAAATCTCTCCCACTCCCAACTCATTCAGTTGTAGATTTAGCTTAGCTCCTTGGTTCTCTGTTCCAAATTTTGGCCTCTGACTGAAAACTGAACCATTGCCTCCATTCCTAAATTTGATCATAGAAGAATATCTCTGCTTCTCTAAGTATGGTCTCAAGTAGAGGAAGTTCACTTTCTAGTTTCTATAATTAACCGTGTTTAAAATGTAGTATTCATATGCTAATCATTATTGTCGTTGCCCTACCCAAATGTCCAACAAACAGCTGCCTTTTGTAAAGGGTCATGAATGTAAATGCCTCTGGGACTTGCAGCAAAAATTACAGTTTTACAGTAAAAGTTTGACATTACATTGATTTTCCACCAGAACCTCTTTTCTTCATTCAAAAATAAAAGGTACCTTTGGAATTAGACAGAGATGCATCTCTCTTGGCTTCATCGGTTTCTGTTTAAATTTGGAGAATGGAGAAGTACATTTCCTCATTTATAAATAGATGCAACCGTATCTGCCTCACAATTTGGTACAAGTATTAATATGGTAACATATAGAAAGTACTTAGCTCAGCACCTAGCAGAGCAAGCACTTAGAAAGGAGTAACCCTGTTTACACAGTGCCTCTGAAAGTACCTGGTGAATGGCTCTGTCAAAGGCAGATGGCCAGGCCACCATCCCAAAGATTCTGCTCCTGTGGGTTTGGGATGAGGGCCCAGGATTTGCCTTTCAACATGCTCCCAGGAGAGCCGCCTGGCCATAGATCACACCTTAGCCCGGATGTAAAAGATCACCCAGCTTTTTCACAATACTGCTTTTGTGTCATAATAAGACTTGTGAGCGGTGTGCTGTTGGATGCTACGCAAGTAATCCACAAGGGAGTCTGTGATGTAAAACATATTCTTAGATAAAAGTTATCTACTACAAAATGGAATAAGGCTTCAAGAAGATTAAGTACTTACATCATACGCCCGCAAGACAGAATGCATTTGGGGGTTAGTGAAAGACTTGATATGCATATTGAAACACCAAAAATAAGTAAAGCCCATCATTTCATGTTTTCCAAACCTCTAGAACTAGTGCCTTTCTTTCAATGTTTCTGAAAGAAGCAATTTAGTTTAAGAAACAGAAAAAAAGAACGAATAATGTATTTGAAATGCCCTCTCTCAGACGCAAATTATCTGAACCTTATGGAAACCAAACATCTAAAGAAAACCATTCAATTACAGTTGAGCCCAATGAGTATTTTAATCATTCAGTATGTTATACCTTTTTTATTATGATGAGGCATTTAAAAATTACAAAATAAAAGAAAAAAAGGCAATCTTCTGAGGATATTAGTCAAATGTCTAATTTTGTAGTGATAAATTGTCTTTCAATAGTAGTGGGCAATTCTGAAATAAAGATCCACTTAAAATTTTAGAAATAATTGTATGGTAACGCATGGCTGTCAGTGTTTATAAAATGCCTAGTTATTCAGCTGCCATATCATCATAAAGGAATTTTGTAGCCTTGATACATTGGGTGCACTCTTTAAGTGAAAGGGGGAAAAACTTACGGTAATTGCATGAGTTATTTCCTGAGTTAATTCCTCAAAAGGATGTACTGCACTTAATGGCAGTCTTTTCGCCCAGGCTTTGCCCAGAGTAATTTATTTGAAAACCACTTTCAGGGATAGGGTTATGGGGCACCATTTTAATAACCAGGTCTGTAATCTCCGCCACCACATGCATATATCATTTCATCAAGCACCCAGATAATGAAGTCTTCTTGACAGAGCCAAGTTTCACTGCAACAGGAGAAGAGGCTCCATGCATGGAGTTTATTTGCTCTGACTTTCAGCACACTGGCTCTGTTCAAATCACAGGTTACCAACACTGATAATGTTGGTATGTGTCAGGATTCCCAACTGAGGGCACAGCACAGACGTTCAGATTGGGCATTCAGCTCAATAAAGGGTGACCTCATAGTTTCGTACTTGACCGTCTTGGGCAAATGTATTTTTTGCAACACCAAGCTAATCTATAAGCTACATTACCTTTTATTATACACAGAGGATGAAGTTTTTATTAAAAATGTGACAATGCTCAAAATACTAAATAATCAAAGTATTGAATCAGAATCAAAATATGAAAGCATACATCCCCATTTAAGTCATCTGTGCCTATAAAGACAGGGTGAGACTGGAAATGTGAATGCCCATTAGTGGATGCCACATAATCCATATCTTTTTCTCTCCCCAGGAACTCTTCTGGCAGTATGTAATGGTCATGTTTAGCTACATTTTTATTTCTCTTTTCAACTTTTATATTCACATGAAATTAATCAACATTCCCAGTCTGTAAAGTGAGGTGACCAGGGGCTGGGAAACTGCTCAGCCATAGACACAGGCAAACACAGGCAAAGCCCATTTGTATTTGGGCATGGAAACACTGACTCCGATTGTGATTTGCAAATATTTACCTTTGACACCCAGTTTATTTTTAAGTTTTGGTCCCAAATGCGATTGGAAAGTGAATGGTAGGAACAGAATGATTTTCAGAGGTGGACAAGAAAGGGTGCAGGGGAAGAAACACAGGGCTGTTAATCCAGCAGTGAAATAATTGGCCCATGAGTAATTAGAAGTTGGCCAAGGCTGTGGAAACAAGGCTGCCCCTCATGTGATGGCAGCCTCGAGCTTCCTTTGTAGATTTTGGATGTGAGGCAATGAGCCAAATGTTCTGTCTAAACTGTTTGGGAACTGCTTTTAAGTTCAGCACTCTAGGAGAGGTATTATGTGACAAGTTATTGCTTCACTGCCCTCGAATGGCACAGTGGCCTCAAGTAATTAAGAGTACAAGTTAGAGCTCCAGAATGTAAGGAAGGAAGTGTCTCCAAACTGGCCTCTTACCTCTGTCCATTCCCATGTCAGCCTGTTTCCTCAGGAACATCCCTGGCAGGGAGGGAAGCTAGAAAGCTGCTCTTCCCCAGTCTCTGGGTTGCCTGTCACCCAGCAAACACACATCCTAGGTTTTAAGTGAAGGACTCTGTGGATGTAGACAGTTACATAATGGCCTTGCAATTTCTTCTTGGCCAAGTCCAATTGTAAGAAATGAGCCTTATTGTGATTATGCACTGGATCATGGATTCTTCCTAAAAATGCCCCATCCTCACTCTATAGAGGACCAATTACAGTGGCCAAACATTCTTCTAAGAAGACATCATTTACATTCCTGTCATCACAGAGGAGTGCCACCAAATCCACTGTGAGCCTCTTCAAAGAGCTAACCTAGATAGATAGCATGTAAATAAATATTCTAAAATACAGAGGGCGGGGGGAGCTTCATGTCTAGATAAGGCTTGAAAAATCACTGCTTGCCATTAACTCCATTAAGGAGATTAACGAAGCTCATTTGCATATTCCAAAAATCTGAATTAATTCTCCAGTAAATGAATTGTTTAATTCAATCTTCCCAGAAATTTTGATAATAGGACAATTAAGAATGCTGCCTAATAATTTTAATAGTCTTTTCTTTTTTTAATTGGTTTAGCATCATCTTACATAATGAAGGATTCTTTGGTTCGAATTCATATATACGTATGTATTGACAGAGTTGCTTAACCCAGTCCTTGTCCAAGATCCCCACCCTTCCCCCACTCCCTGATCTCGTGACTCTTCTGTAGTTCCCCCAAGTAACAGATATAAATGACCATATACATGTAACTTAAACATGGAAATGACTAGATTTATATGTCTGCCTGGGTGCATTTGGGATTCTTGTGGGAGTCAACTATACTCTACAACATTGAACACCCCCCTTTTTCTCCCTCCTTTCTTCCCCCCATCCCTTCATAGCTGTAGTCCCCACACCTTATGTGTTACTTCAGATTTGGTAGATCTATTAAATAAACTTGACTAACTTTCATCCTGTCTTAGGTTGTATTCTAGCTTCCACACATGAGAGAAAACATTCTACCCCTAAGTCTTTGGGTTTGGCTTGTTTCACTCAGCATGATTTTTTCCATTTCCATCCATTTACCTGCAAAAGCCATGATATCATTCTTTCTAATAGCTGAGGAGCACTCCATTGTATATATATACAACAGATTTGGTATTCATTCATCCAGTGAATGGCATCTAGGTTGTTTCCATAACTTCACTATTGTAAATAGAGCTGCTATACAAACACTGATGTGGCTGGATCTCTGATTCTAGCTCTTCTGAGAAAATACCCAGGAGTGGAATAGTTGGGTCATATGGTGATTCCATCCCTAGTTTTTTGAGGAGTCTCTGCACTGCTTTCTAGAGTGGCTGTACCAGTGTGCAGTCTCACCAACAGTGTGTTAGTGTTTCCTTTCTCCTCACAACTCTTCCAGCATCTATTATTGTTCGTATTCTTCATTTTTCCCATTCTGACTGGCGTGAGGTAGAATCTCAGTGCAGTTTTGATCTGCATTTCTCTGATTGCTAGTGATGTAGAACACTTTATCATATATCTTTTGGCTTTTTGAACTTCGTCTGTTGAGAAGTTTCTGTTTAGTTCCATAGCCCATTTATTGATTGGAATGTTTGTGTTTTTGGTGTTCAGTTTTTTGAATTCTTTGTATATTGTGCGTATTAGCCCCATGTCAGAGAGGTAGCAGGCCATGATTTTCTCCCATTCTGTAGGTTCTCTCTTGACACTCTTTTCCAGTTCCTTAGCTGTGCAGAAGCTTTTCAGTTTAATGGCATCCCATTCATTATTTATTTCAGGTTTTTTTTGGGGGGGTCTAACCCAGGGTCTCAAGCATACCAAATAAGTGCTCTACTAGTGAACTACATCCAAGCCACCCAGCTTATGATAATTTATTATAGCAATCTAAAACAGGAGGTTTGTTTTGTTTTTGCTGAATTCTTCTTTTTTAATTTTTTTTTATTTTTGAACAACCATACAAATTTTTAACAAAATAATACAAAATGTGTATAGATTCTGGATATTACAATTACCCCTTAGGAGTGCCCCCCCAAATACCCACCCTTATCCCTCCCTTCCCCTTCCCACAATATCTCTAAAAAAGGATTATGTTATATAGCATTACATCTTATCTGGATTTAACACATGATAATAGACCAACTTTCTCACTGGCCAGGGTCTAGTCCCAACCTCCACAGATGAGTGGAGATATTCGACCATTAGTTCTCTGGGTTAAGCTGATTTTACTCAGCATGATTTCTTCCATAGCCATC